>JARHVA010003911.1:315000-392500 GCA_037957365.1 Torreya grandis
GTATCACCCTAAAACTAAATTATCAAACCAAAACAATCAAATTTTCCTCATATTATGCATATAGACATGTAGATGCTTGTTTCAAATCTGAGATTAATATATACCTATTTGGATAATGTTACTATTGATTTTCACAATATATCATATATTCTTTATGAAAAATTATAGATCATATTCAACATATGATAAACTAATTCTCTCTACTAGTTTCTTTAAAATAGAATACCCATATCCATATTGACATTGTTATATTTGGGTTAGGCTTTCCATATATTCTAGACATTTAACCTTTTTAAGGAAATAATCAACTTTGGGTTTATTCTCAAAAAGCTAATTCACTCCTAGTATCACATCATATGACCCTAGTGGTACTACACAAAGATAAACAACTGTGGTAAATTATAGTAAATAGATTTCATCCTCTATGAGTCATCTATCAACCTTTACTTTGGATTCATTATAATACTATATTAATCATTCATTTTACATATAACCTTCTTTCATTAATAATTTACTCAATATTCTAGGAGAGAGAATGCATTTAGTAACTCTAGTATCTATCAAAATAGTAATTAGATTACCAAAAATAATACCTGATACTTAGATGGTAAAGGCTTGGAATTCAACCTACTAATTATATACCACTGTGTGGATACATTATTGGAAAGTTCCATGATTTGAAGAAGATGTTGTGTTCTTATTATTTCCATCTATCTTTCATCAATGATAATATTTGGAATAATGATCTCCTCCAAAAACAAAGCATCCTCCTGAAGGTCCCTTTCTCTAAGCCTAATTTTCACCCTTAGAACCTTGTCTAAAATTACCTCCTTGTTTCTTATTCCTAGAAGTATTACCAAATCTTATGTTCTAATTTTTGAACTAGTTCTTAGAATTTCAATTTGGTTTCAATTTTTTGTTCTTGAAAGGTGTCTAACAACTACCAAACATGTTAGTTTACTTCTCTCTAACTTTTATTAGTGATTTCATCTTTTTTTCATACTTAAAAGCCTTTTCAAACACCTAATCCATAGTGTATGGTCCATACACATCTACCTCCCAACTAGTTTTGGGTTTTAGGCCCATAATGAACTTCCTAATATGGAAACATTTATCCTTCTAGTATTGTGGAACATATTTCAAGATCTTAGTAAACTAATCCCAATATTCATTCGTTAACAAGTCTCATTTCCTCATTTTCTAAAATTTTTGTCAACTTATGGTTGAATTAAATCTAAGGTTACCACCTTAATCTCAAAATAGTCACAAATTGCTCTCATGTGGAGGTAGTAAAATCTATATCCATTTAGATTTTTTAGTGGGCCCGCCCAGTTAAAGTTTCACCAACTAATTGGTAAGTTCCCCACATTAACTTAGTTACCTTATAATAATTTTTAATCTAAAATTATTTATCCATTTATGTGATCCAAACTTTAGATCCATCACCCAAAAATGTGCCATTAAATTTAGGTGGGTTTAACTTCTTCATGTCCCATGTTAGTTCTATAGTTATTTGATCTATAACATCCTATTTCCTTTCCTTTTTACTTTGTTCCTAAATAAGTTCATATTCATTAGGGTATTCTTTAGGTACCAACTTTTCATTTAATTCTTCTGGTTCATGAACCTCTCATTTAATAGCTACTATACAGTCTCATGTCTCATTCATAACAACAAGAATTTTATCAGCTTTTGTAGTTTTCTCTACTACTAAATAAATAATATCAACCTAAGGGTTTTCATTAGAAAGACCCTCACTAATCAATCTACCTAACACCATTATACATTATAGATAGTTATGAGAATAAAATTTATGTTAGTGGACTCATTGTGTTTTAGATCTAAATATTAAGCTTTGATACCACAATGTTAGACTTGATTTGTTATAAATCCATAATTACATAGTTTTATTTTATTTACTAATGAGATTAATTGTTTCCAATAGTCAATACATGAAAACAAGATGAACCTTATATAAAAAATGCATAAGCACATTATCATACTCACAACTAAAACATATTTACTATTTAGGCATTAATAAATCAATGAAATGAAGAAATGATCATTAATGTAATAATATGAACAAACATTATAAATTATAGATAAATCCATGAATTAGTCATAATTACATTTAGAACGTCTAATTTTTTAGGTTTCTGGTATAATACACAAATACACATCCCCTACCATGTTAAATATACATCTAGTATATATTAAAATAATGTATAGTGTCAATTATATTTAATAAAAGTATAAAAGTACCATATGAACTACTAAAAATAGCTCCATGATCCATCACATAGCGTGAGTGTGATTCCTTCTAGTTGAATCAGCTAACAAAGGGAGAGAATCATCTGGGTGTTCTACCTCCAACCATATACCAATAGTCTCCTACACACCTCCCCTATGAGAGTGGCCCTACCCTTTATAAATGGGAAGATAAGAACAATATAGATATCATTAAAAATTTGAAACCCATGTGTGCAATAACACTATTACATGCAATAATCAAATAAAATATGTAATCCATTTCACTATTTAAATGATATCAACAATACATGTAAACTAAAAGTACAGTAAAATGACAATGTCTCATATATAATATTACATTGGCCAAAGTTTTCATTATCTAATTCACATTAAATAATCTAAGTCATGTTCACTCACACATTACTCTATACTACTAAATAATGATAATAATGATATTAGGGGGTGCATATATGAGTTACCTACTGGCATAATCATATATGTAAATCATGTTATCCATACCAAACATATAAATAAATATTCAAAATCAAAGTAATAAGGTGATATATAATAATACAAGATGTAAACAATCGTAATTCATGTATTCAATATATTCCTTAACATATATGTTTGTTAAGCTAGATTAAGAATAAATTCATTCTATGCCTAAACCTCAATTACATATCATTTTATTATAAAATCACTAATTACAACTGATATTAAGCTAAAGTCATTATTATATACCTTGTATTCCATTTTAAAATACTCAAGAGTAAACCATATTATGATCTTGAAATAATATTTGTGTAACCTATCATTAGATCAAGATCATGTAATATAATAACATTAATTAATGTTTTTATATCTACATGTCATAATTACTATAGATGATATTAATCTATAGTTCACATGAAATTGCATGGCATCCATTTAATATAATTCTTTTCAATCATGATAAATGTAAAATAAATACATATAATAGATCAATCTATTATACTTAATTATATTTCATATCTACCTTACCATATAATATAACTATTCTAAATTGTTTAATTTAGTGATTATCAAATAACTCATTTCAATTTAAAACTATGAGCACATAATTATATCTTATGTGTGATACATTTAGATATGTATTATATCCTCCATATATTAACTCAGGTTTATTATGAAGGCCACAATATATCTAAACATAGATTTATGATAAATTCTTTGGACTAGGAAATAGATTGATTTTGAAGGCCATAAGTATATCCTCTTGCCTGTATTGATACTCATGAATTCATAAATAGTAACTACCTATTTATTTTTGTTTAATTTTAAGAAGACAAGTATTGAATCAAATCCAAATATTACAACTATGAATAGTTATTATCTCTCTCCTTCACAACTTTACAACTACATAGATTCATACTAATGAATTTTCATTTCCAAGTTTGGATTTTCTTCAGAGGTTTACTTCAATTCCCAAATAAATGTCTCCCTATAGTATAAGACTCAAACATAACCTATAGATGACTATTACAAGAATAAATACAATTTCAAACTTAATATATAGATATAATTTATCCATTCTACTATATTTTATTGTTAAATTATTTCCTATAGCTATGTTATCTTCAAACCAGGTTTCTAATATTTTACTAATTTAAAATTAGGAGGGTAAATGATCTCTTATTCATACATATATATATCCATATAAAACATATATATACTTTTAGAAAGTTTATATTTAAGAACTCGTACTTGTAAACTAAATGGATTTCATTTCCATTAAATACTATTATCTTTTTCCATGTTTCCCTATTGATCCTTAATAACAAAACTAATATTTAATAACATATTTGAACCATTACATAGTCTTAATCCCAAGTCAAATTCAAGGGAATATAGGTTTGATTTCATAAGACTAATAAAATATTCACACACACATATCTTTATTTATTTATTTGTTTATATACATACATATACTCAAAATTTAACATATCTAGATCCCTAAAACTAACTTAAGGGTTTTCAAATAAGCTTTGCCCCATTTTTATGGGCCTACAAATGGAATTGAGTTCCATCCCCAAGTCCATTAAAATGAAACCTAATTTTTATTAACACAAAACCTCTACCATTCAATTCAAACAATACTTACCCTAGACTGGGTATGATAAGCCATTATCTTTCAAATAAGAAATTTCCATGAAATAAAAAATACATGACCTACTTGATCAGGGTGTTCTCATCATTCAAATGGAATTCTAGAAGGTTTTAAATCCTAAGCTCACTTTTCTAAATCTTCTTCTTCTTTCTCTTTCATGTCATTAAAAACATAATGATATATATCTTTTTTTATTTTTATTTCTCATATTACCTATTATATTATCAAATACATGCATGTTCAACATGACCCCATTAAAAACCTAAAAACTTTACAACTAACACCATGTATAATTAATTCTCCACTTTTATGTTTATTTCAACTTATAGTTGATTATTTTCTACATGAACACTTGGAAGCCCAGGTCAATCCATCTTGATTTCCAAAGGTCAAATACCAAAATAAAACATAATGATGAGAAAAAACCCAATTTCATTTATGTTACCCCTTTTCATAATATAAAAACCCTAACTCAAAGATATTACCCTTATTCAAACATACACTGATAAAAATTTACTCAAAGCTTCTACTCAGTCATCATTTTTATTCAAAACATAAAGACATTTGTTTAAACAATAGTTTAAAATAACAACTAAAAAATTTACCTTAGAGGGGTATCTTTTCACTAATTACTTTACAAAGCCTTTGTTTTTAAACATTTTTCTAATTATTTTTATTCTATATGACCCTGTAACCTACCACTAAATTTGGTACCATCATTCGAATTTAATCACAAAACAAACAATCCTTTCAACCTAACTAAGTCAGAATTTTACACAAGTATACATATATAGATAATAAGATAATCAAATTTCCTAACATGATGCAAGTTATAAATTATAGACAACTAAATGAATAAGTATGATATGGATAAATGATGAAATAGACAAGAAATAAACCTATTACTAAATTCATTTTTCTACAAGCATAATACATTGAAAATCATCATATAACAACAATAAATTAGAATGAATATTCATGTTATGAAATCAAATATACCAAGGTTTAGATAATTAAATGAAAGAATCATAGATTCATTATAAGAAGATTATAGTGGTGTGTGTATAGGTCTATTAGTCATTTCTCTTAATACCCATTGTATCTATCTACTTCACCTACTATGATGATACTCTTCCTCTACACTTTAAATGAAGGAAGAAATATACTACATCCAACTCATAAAATAAACTAGTAGTTCATCCATATCATGATAATAATCAATATATAACCATAAAAACTACTAAACGTAAAAAGTTCATAAAAATCATGATCATAAGGATAATGTAACAACTCATCAAAAGTAATAAATCTATTAACCAAACAACATAAACTAATCCATCTCAAAATAAACAACAAATATACAAATAATCAACACAGAATCCACTAATAAATACTTTAAAAATACATAGGGAAAAAGTATATGTGACAACCTAGAGGTCTTGAAAGACCCGTAAAGATATCAAACATAATCTATTGGTTAATCTCTCTAGGTGTGCATGATTCCATGTGAGGAAGAGGAATATGAAAGAATTATAGAGATATCTCCTCCATATCTATTATTTTTTCATCTTATCCTATGATACTAGTATCATATTAGATCCTCTAACACTATCATTGACTTATTTTATTTACGAATATTTATTATAAAATCAGCATCATCATCAACATTTAAAAAAATGGAGTCATGTGTAAACCATTGATACCCATTTGTGATTTAAACCTTGATCTTAAGTTTTTATATAACATTCCTAATGCTATTATTTAGATTCCAATAAATAAATGTATATTTTCCAAAACCATAATGCATCCTGACATTACCCACTGAATAAATATGTTCCCATTTTGTATAGTACATGCAATCAATACATAAAGGGGGATTATGGATAAATCCTTGCTTCAAAATTTCCAAACTAATGTCTACATTTTTATATAATTGAAAATAAATTTCTTTCTCAACTAGAATATCTATAACATACCTTGGTAGATATAGTGGGTGTACGTAAGGTCCCTTTACCCTTATCATTATATGTTTAAGGTGGAATTGGTAGTACCCAATCTTTCAAATACATATTTTAATAGATTTTGATAACTTGGTCATGGAATGTCCATAAATGACCATGTATACCATTAGATAAAATGTGTCTAAAATTATCTAAATTTAATTTTTGAACTAATATATATGAGTGAGGCTAAATTCATCTTAAATCTCATTTTTAGGATAGTTAATAAATGGCTCCTAAGACTGATCTTAAGACATAGACATGATGGCATTTATGTAATCCAAAAAATATGATATCATATATAAATTAAAATCTATTAGGTTATAGGGCTTATAAATATGGAGTTTCAAGTTAGAACTAATGATCTATCCAAGGTTTATAATCTTATTATAACTAAGAAATGATATACATTAAAGGGACCAAAATTTAAAAGACATAATAAATACTAGGGAAACTATTGGAGGTATGACCACTAGGTGGGGGGTGAATCAATGTGAAAATTATCATTTTAATTCCATAAATAATTTTTTAATCAAATAAACAGATGCAAAGATATGGTAATGCATAAACAATCATTCATATGATCAAGAAGTGGAAACATAACACATGAACACAAGATATATGTGGGGAACCCTCATGGGGAATGAATCCCACTAATAAAAATCTTGGAATACATTCCTATAATTAATTACTCAAACTTTTAGTGAGGTACCAACCTCACAAGGAGCACCAACCCCTCACTAGTTAAGTACCAGCTCAACTAGTCCTTTAACAAGTACCAACTTGCTAGGAGGATCCAACCCCCTAGGTAACTCATAACCAACTTAGATATATTGAAATTTTGATCAACATTGAACACCTATTTCTCACTCAACTAAAGACTAAATTATTATTTTTCTCTTCACACTCTTGTATCTCTCTCAAATAGCCTATTAGGCATTCTCTTTCACCTAGCCCTTCCCTTGACATAGTTAGGTCAAATGACCTTGATCATCACCTATATAAACATAGTTAGATATTAATGTAATATTAAATAAATATATATTATTATCTTATATATCTTAACATATTTTCCAAAACTCTATATCATTCTTTTATATGCTTAAAATTATAACTAGTCAAATTAGGCCTATTACACCTTTTCTTTATACTTGACTCTTGATCTTATCCATATTGGTAAGAAAATAAACTAACCATACTTGGATCACCTTAAAAATATATCACAAAATAAGTTTCATAATTGTAAAAACCATTACATAGGCAAGTCATTACCCTTAAGGGCCAAAACCACCATTAGGCCTAATAGAGACCTAATTCAATTAGAAGCACACATTTTACTTCGGCCTCCTTGGAACACCTTAATAATTAAAAAAATGGATTAAAAATTTAATAAATTATTAAATTATATCTCTTATAATCTCACATTATTTCCCCAACACCATTTATCTCATTTCACTCCTTGAACCACACAATTAGGTCTACTCACCATTAGGCCTTCTAATTGCCAAAAAGTCTATCTTACAAATTTGAATCATATTCCTAACTTTTCCACGTAAAATTAATATCAAATAAAACTTATATACTATTTATGACATTTTTTTAAACATAATTTTAATTATAATTCATCAAAAATGGAAAAATACCTCTAAGTAATCAACTTCATATGCTCACTCAGAACTGCACATAGGCCTTAAGAACCCAATCAAAATCCTTGAATTTTCAAAAATTAATAGGAGTTTTTCATGAATAATTTTTTTTGAAAAATTATTATATTATACCTCAATAATAAATTAATTTTCATTTTATTCATCAACTCTATGTAAAAATACTTAGGAACAACATTTTTACTCATACATAGAAAACTATCTAAAGCATCAAAAACATAGTCAAGAAGATCAAGACTTAAAACACCTATGGGGAAAATTTTATGATATTAAAATGGGTTTAATTTAAAATTCATAATATTTATATAACATTATAAAATATAATTTATAGGGTTTAATATCAATATTGATCTTACTTTCCAATATGACATCTTCACCTTACATAGACTTCACTGTGTTAGATAGATCACTTTGATAATAGATTTTATCATGTTTGTGTGTATAAAAAAAAATTATAAATATATTTTATATGAGTTATATGTATTTAAAAATGACTCTATTTATTTTTATCTATCCCTAATCCTCTGTAACTAATCGCTAATATCTTTCTCAGTACTGCATAGTTTTCTCACTATCTTGCTCATTTGGCTATTTTACCAATACACCAACTTCCATGACCAGATTATCAAATTTTAGGTATGTAACCTTCTAAAAAAATTAAATGGGAAAATAATACAAATCTCACACATCATCCTCTATCCATTTTCATGCTTTGACTTGGTCAACCATGTCTAATACATCAAAAAATTAGATATAAGTGTTTTCTATAGCTTTCACTCATTTTATGACAAAGTAAAGCCACCTAGAGAAACTTGGAAGATTAATTTACATGTTACAAACATAAAACTAGGTCAAAAAAACTATTTTTATCCATAACTAATGGGATATTTACTATCAAGTCATTATGAGGGTTTTAAGAGGGTTCTAACTGGTCTCCCTTCTTAGAAATAATTCATAAAGGATTGCCCCTCAAGTCTAAAAATAATTCCAATAAATTCAAGATAATAACCTACCCAAAATTCCATGAACTGATCAGGATATCATGAAAAAATTTCATGTTCCAACCAACACAAGAAGTTACCTCTCGAGTCTACAACACCCCATTCTTTGCACATAAAAAACCTTAACACAAATTTTCATAATTTTTCCTTTAAGATATGACCTAAAACTTGTTAAATACAATTAAAACAAATTTTAAAACCTATATTAATTCTATCAAAAGATATAACACCTTTATAAATGATCTTGTTCCTTCATTAGGCCACACTAGGTCACTTTGCACACTAGGCCTTAAATTACTCGTCATACTTAGACCATGATCATACCTTAAACCTCATGTATTTTTATAAAAACCTCATTATCATGTAAAATAACATCATACCTTTGTCACATGTTACCACCCATCAAATCCCAAGTCTCATACTATTTACCTAATCATGCTACCAAGCCTATGCCTCCTCACTAAGTTCTCTCAAGTATATGGTTTATAAACTCAACATCAAGAAAAAAAATGATAACTTATAATGACATAAATGACACTTTCATGACATCAATGACAAATTTATACATACCTTATAACACATTCTCAAAAATATTCGCCTTTGTCATTGATGGCAACCACTCATTGATGGCACCCACTCAGAGAAGCTTCTCTTACTGATATACATCTTCACTATGTTGGTCAATCTCCGCATAAAAAATCACTTCAATAAATAGGAATTAAATATCATATCAAAAATCTTCCTTTATCTCATTACATACCTTATACATCTTCTTATTGACAAACTAATACAACTCCCCCCTTGACCTCACAACTTGTGCACTTCTTTCTTGATCTTTGGAGTTAAAACACTTCCTTATTATCTCCCCCTAAGAATTTTGCCTTGCTTAGTGACTGCTAGGAATAGGCATTACACCTAACTCTTGTCTCATATGTTAAAAAATAGCCTTTTGAAGAGCCTAGTCAAAATATTTGTATTTTGATCCTTGGTAGACATAAATTCAAACTTAATTCTTTGTTCACTCACCTATTATCTTAATAAATAATACACTATAGGGATGTGTTTGGTCCTTAAATTCATGTAAGGATTATTTAAAACAGCTATGATACTATTATTATCACAAAAAAAAGGAATATGACCATTAAACTCTACCTTTTAATCTCTCAAGTTTTGTCTCATCCACAACACTTGAGTACAACGTGAAGTTGTTACAATGTACTCAACCTCATAAATAGATAAAGCCACTGATGGTTATTTATTGATTAACCATGAGACTAAGCACTTACCTAAGAATAACTCTCCTCCACTAGCTCTCTTTCTATCATCTAGACTCCTAGCCCAATCTGCATCAGTATAGGCTAGTAAATCAAAATTCTTACTCTTTGGGTACCATAAACCATTATCCATATTTCCTTTGAGATACCTAAGTATCTTGATTGCTTGTAAATTAATTTACTTATGATATGCCTAAAATATTACCACAAGACCTACTTCTTACATGATTTCATGTCTAGAGGTAGTATTATACAATAAACTCCCAATCATGGATCTATATTTTTCCTGATTGATCCTTGATGATTCATACTCTTTGCTTAGCTTGCATCCTATAACCATAGGTGTAATTACAGCCTTAAAATATTCCATTTTAAACTTCTTTAGCATCCATTTTATGTACTTAACCTATGAAATTAACATACCTTTTCCATATTGATTGATTTGAAGTCCAAGAAAGAAGGATAGTTATCCAAGCATAGACATTTAAAATTTTGACTTCATCACCTCTGACAAATCCTTGGTCATGTTCTCATTAGTTCCAAAAATGATGATATCATATACATATACTACCACTATTAATTGATGATAATTTTTAGTCTTTATATATAGGTTACTATTTGTAACTCCTCTCTTAAAACCTTGGTCCAATAGGTACTTGTGTAGTCTAGCATACCAAGCTTTAGGTGCTTGTTTTTGACCATAAAGGGCCTTTTACAACCTGTAGACATAGTCCTTGTTATCATTTAGTAGGAAACCCTTAGTGTGTTCAATGTATAATTCTTCTTCTAATTTACCATTTAGGAAAGCCAACTTGACATGTATTTGGTATATCTTGAAGCCTTTGAAATTTGGATAGGCAATAAACATCCTAATGGCCTCTAACCTTTCTACAAGATTAAAGGTTTCCTCAAAGTTCACTCCTTATACTTGATCATATCCTTTACACACAAGTCTATCCTTGTTTCTAGTGACTTCTCCATTCTCATTCAAATTGTTCCTTAATGACCATTTTGTACCGATGTTGTTTTTATCTTTAGGCCTAGGTACTAGCTCCTAAGTTTCATTATTCTCAATTTAATTTAACTCTTCATTCATTTCATCTAACCAAAAATTATATTCACTTTCCTACACATAGATTTTAGGTTCAATTTTTTAAATTAAGGTAATATTTTCTTGATTAACATCACTTACCATTCTTTTCCTTGATTGTAAACCTGCACTTTTATTTCCAATGAGCTAAGATTCAAGACGATCCTTTTAAATTGACCTAGAAGGAAATTTTAAGTCCTGTCTTTCCTCAATTTCTTCTTATTCATCATCTATCTCTATTTATCCTTCATCAATTTTCAATTGAGAACATGACTTCTTTATCTCATCAACCTTCACTTTTATGTTCTCCACTATATTTTGAAAATTCTTGTTATAACATCTATTAGCAGAACTTACTAATGAATATCCCAAGAAAATGAATTCATCAAACCTTGAGTTAAACTTGAATAAGTCCTCATCATCTCTCTTGATATAAAATTTATTTTGAAAGACCTTAAAATTTTCAACACTAGTAGATCTTCCATTCCATAATTCATATAGAGTCTTATCACCATTGATCCTACTCTGACCTCTATTCAAAGTGTAAACTATAGTACTCATAGCTTCTCTCTAGTAGCTATCAAAAAACTTGAATCATTTAACATGGTCCTTTCCATTTCTTAAATTTTTTGGTTATTTATTTCAACCACCCCATTTTATTGAGGTGTTCTAATAGATGAGAACTATCTTCTTATTACATTGACCTCCAAAAAATCATAAAACTCTTTTGAACAAAAATCTCCTCCTTTTTTAGACCTAAGACACTTGATATTCACATTCATCTCATTTTTAACCAAAGATTTGAAGGTTTTTAACATACCTAAAGATTATAACATTTCCTTCAAGAATGCTATCCAAGTCATTCTTGTGAAGTCATCTATAAGCAACATGAAGTAACTATAACCTTGAATACTTTGAATCCTTATATGACCACATAGATAAGTATAAATTAGTTTTGGATAATTTTCAATGATATCATGAAGGTTTCTAGGTTAGTGGATTAAGTTCCTTGATATGTTAAGTGACAATGACAAAGTGTGCAATGTGTTTGTTCTAGTATGTTTGAAGTATGATTGGTTGATCTTCAATTTTGGCATGATTAGATATGTTAAAGGATGAGATGGTGATTTTAGGATGTAAAAGAGTTTACTAATATTTTTTATATGATTTTAGTGCTTATGTGCATAAGTGTAATTCATCTGGTTGTCCACAGTTTTCATCTAGACACTTTGGGTCTAGTTGTAAAAAATATGAGTAGGTAGTTTGATGACATCACCATTGCCACATGTGGATGAGTTAAGGGGAGTTGGTCATATGGTTGTGATAAAATTATTTCATATTTATTATGTTTTAAATCTTATTTCATTCACTTAATTTCATCAAAATATATGCAAGTGCCAAATTGGTCTCCCAAGCATTTTGATAGTGTTTTCCCATACTTAGCCAAATTTGCAAGAGGCATGAAAGAGCTAAGTAAGCAGTTTGATAGTGGAATATATCACATGTGTGGATGTTTTATGAGAAGGTGATCATATGGGTTTGTTTATTTTTATGCCTAGTTGATTTTTGATAATTTTTAGATCAAGAACTAAAGAATAGTAAAAGATATGCATGTTGAAATTTGGCCTTCTAGATAAGTTTTTGACATAGTTGGCTATGTGGTAGAAAACTCTAAGTGAGAATTTTTATGTCATTATATTTCACACATGTGAGGGTTAGATAATATTTTTTTTACATTTTTTTATTATCTTATGTAAGAATATCATTTGGTACAAATTTGAGATCATGCGAGTGAGCGAGGTAAAAGATATGACTGTGCAAAGTTGGCATTCCAAGTAGATAAGCAAGGTTCCTATACATAGTCATTTTTGCACAACTTAAATTTTGAGAAACCCAAGAAGAGATAAATAGAGAAAATTATCTAAAATATTTTAGGAACTAGCGAGATGAGAATAGGTGCATGATGTTTAACGTTGAGCAAAGATAAAGGATAAGGATCAAACGGTTCATGTGTATTTGTATATATTGATCTAACAGTGTGAGTGGAGTCAAAGTGGTCAAAGTGATAGTAATTTAATGGAATTAAAGATAAAAAAAGATAAATTTTGAATTATTTATATAATATAAAAGGACATGAGATGTGAGCATATTGTTTGAAGTTTAGCTGTGACCATTTGAATTCAAATATTTAAATTTAATAAAGGAAAGACCAGTGTCTAGTGTTTGAGCCATATCTTTTGATATAGGATGAATTTGACCATGAATTAAAAAGATAATTTATAGATAACTACAATTAAAATATGTAAATATTAATTTTAATATCTAAAATTTTGTAAAATAAAATAAATTAAGGTTTAAAGTTGACTGTGTGTTCATGTATGTTCTGCAAGTGACCCAAGAAGATTGTTCAAGCTTGTTTTGATATATATTGATGAATTTGATATTTTAGATTATTATAGAATCCATGATAATGATATGTGTTTATTATTAAGGTTTGACCATTCATATGCATTGTGAAAAATGGTTTATAAGGTGATTGTGTGTTCGTTCATAGTGACTATCTGCATATAATGTTTAAGTAAATTATGCTTAAGCAGAAGGGTTATATGCTGGTTATTGGAACTTAAGGTGGATGTATAAATCATATGTAATTCTTATATGTTTTTTATAGTGGTAATATTTTATTATTTTCTATATGAAGTGATAAAGGAGTGAATGGGTTCACATGACTTATTAAAAGGTGTAGTTCCTTAAGGGTGAACCATATATGTTATGGCCAACCTATGAATATTGGTTTTGAGACATATCTTTATGTGAGAGATTAATTAAGGATTAATTAATTCATAATACTTAACTAAGGTAGTGATTATCATGATTGATCTATATATAGTGAAACTAAATGTGTTGGTTTCTAGAATTTGTGGAAGACTTGAGTAAGAGACTTGGGAGAGGTTTGAGAGAGGAGTATGGGTGTGAATTGTTAATTGAATGAGGGTTAGAGTGCCATATGTATGATTTTAATATTATAATAGATTGGGTATTATTTATATGACATGGTAATAAATCTGTTGGTAAAATAGTGCTCTTACTATTTAAGTATGAGCGAAGGTGAAGAGTGATAATCAGAGGTCCATCATTAGATGTAAAAGACATCAGTTAAAATTTGGATGTATTCATAGGTGTTGTGGTAGCTTATCATATAAGGGGTTTAAAACATCCTTTAAAGGTAAAAATTTCTAAAGGTCTAGTTGTTATGACAACTTAGCTAGATAGGTGTTGTAGCACCTTGTGGGATTGTAATTTCACTAAATAGCGATTGTAATTCCTTGATCAGTTATAGATGGTCTAAATTAGTTCTTATTATTATATGATAATAGTCCAATTTTAGTTTATAGTGGGTTTCTCCCCCAAGAGCTTTTCCAACATATGTCATGTGTTATGTGATTGATCTTGCATTGTCTCTCTTTCTCATTACTATGAATGGTGTGTATGCTTCATGAATGCTTATGGTAATTGATTAAGAGCTTGTAAGGATTAAAATTGAAGTTAGATTTTATAGGCAAACTTATCGCTCCCTCTCAATAATTTTACCTCTAATAATTGGTATCAGATTAGGTCCTTTGGTAAAGGCTTATTAACTTGAAGGTGATCCAAGGTACAGTATGGGTAGTCATCAAGAAGGTTTTTGTATTAAGAAAGAACCAATGTTTAATGGATATAATTATGATTTTTGGAGTACAACTATGAGGACATACATTAGTTCCCTAGGTTTTGATGTATGGAAATCTATTTTATATGGTTATGTTACTCTTATTACTCCTCCATCTAGTGTTGTCGATAAGAATTTGTTTAAGAAGAATTCCAAGGTAATGAATGGTATCACTTGTGGTCTTTCAGAGAATAAATACACTAAGGTAATACATTGTAAATATGATAAATAGATAGGGGAAAAATTTAAATCATTTTTAAGGAGATTTAAAGGTCAATATTGATAAGTTATAGACTCATAAAAGGAAATTTGAAAGTATCAAGATGAAGGAAGAAGATTCTATGGCATCCTTTCTACAGAGAGTTGATGACACTGTGAACATCATTAGAGGTTTGAATAGAATATTGAAGAGGATATTGTAGTAAAAAAAAGTATTAAGGTATTTATCTCTAGAGTTTGATCCAAAATTATCTACTATAGAAGAAAGTCATGACCTTACTCAGTTAAAGATGGATCAATTGCATGGTACTGTTTTTGCATATGAGGTGAGAGTAAATGATGATATACCACCAAAGAAGGAAGCAACATTCAAGACAGAGATAAAGCCTAAGAATAATTCCCAAGGTAATAAATCCAAAGAGGATGACATATATGATATTGATGAGGATGAACTAATTGATTTTATTACTAGGAAATTGAACATAGGATCAAGGAAGTATAGGGTAAACTACCCTTAAAATATTTCAACTATGGAGAGACATGACATTTTTCTTGTAAGTTACCTCAAAAGCATGAGGATAAACATGATAAATAGTATGGTAAAGGATAATATTATGAAAATAAGACATACAGGAAGAAAGGATTTAAATTTTTTAACAATAATAAGTCCTTCAAAGACAAGAAGAGTCTCTACACCAAAGAAGATTATAGTTCATCAGAGGAGAGTGAAGATAATGACTTAAAAAATGATCATGAAGATGATGGTATTATTGAAGATGAGTCCCTATTCATGGCTAAGGAAGGAAGATTTTCACATTAGAAGGTATCTACTTACAGTGATTTAGATGATGATGAAGATGAGGTGGACTGTAAGATTATATTGATGAATGATCTTGAAGAACTGAAGATTTATAAGAAGATCAACAAGAAGATGAAATATAAACTCATTGACTATGAGGACCAATTCATTGTGTTTGAGGCAAGATTGGTTGATGACTCTAGGAAGCATGAAGGTTTTGTCATGTTTCTTAATTCTAAGTTGGAACCCATGTTTAAAATTATGACAGCTAGAAAAAAAGAATGTTCAAGTTATGTTTCTAAAAATGAGTCTTTAAAATATGAGTTAGAGAAGACATCTAGTAAGGTGAAGTAATTTTTGATATTTGAAAAGAGATCATGTGATCTAGACAACATTTTGAGTGATTAAAATCATGCTAGTGATAAAATTGGTCCTAGATATAAATAAGAACAAAATAATGTTACTCAAGATAATATGAAGACTAATGTGAATTAAGAAAATCATACTTTGAAGATAAATCATCAAATAAGGAATGAAGGTGCTAGTAGAATGAAGACAAATCAGATCAAAAAACCTAATGCCATGAGATATGTAAGATTTAATGGTTACTATTACACATGCAATCAATTTGCTAATAGAGCTAGAGAATGCAAGAGGCCTATTAGAAATGAGTTTGTATGGGAATATGATGGGGGTCACCAGTAAAAATGAGTATGAAAAAATAAGTTATTTAACTATCTTGAAGTGGGACACTTTTGAAACCATTATCCACATAATATTAGACAAGGTGAGTCCTCTTCAAAAAGGGGAGGTTGTTTCATTTATCATGACAAAGGACATATTGTAAGTTTCTATCCAAACATGGTAAGATAAATTATGTTTCCATCAAGGATTTTGGTGTGCTACTATTATGAACAGAGAGGTCACATTACTATATTCTACAAACAAAGGCCATCAAGTCATAATACATACAATCAGGCTCCTAGAGTAAAAAAAAAGGTATGTTAACACATGGAAGCCAAAATTGAAAAGTGTGAGTCTTGATGAGAATTCAAATCCAAGTAATCTATTTGCTATGAGGGCTCTCATTATTTTCTCATGTTGTGAGTGATGATACTAAGCTCAAATAGAAGACCGAGGTCCTAGTTGAAGCTAGTCCTAAGGTATGTATAATTCCAAATGAACATCCTATTATTGTTGAGCATGTATCATGCAAATAACATTAATCATTTGTGCTTAATAGTGAGGTTCCAAGCTACAAGGAAGACTCTATAAATGAAAAGGTATTTCATGAATCTTTATTGTCTCCATGTATTATCAATCCAATTCTAGAAGAAAAGGAGAATTTTTTAGTGGTTGAGCATGTTGCTTATCTTAAGCTGAATAATAATAATAACTACATGTATCGAATGACCAAGGAGGAGAAGGAATATGAAGAGTTATGGGCAAATATTGATTTCACATTATTATAGGACATTGTGAAATAGGGTGTCTCTACTTATGATTCTTAAGAGACATCTTTTCTTGTGGAGAATCAAGTTTTTTTCTCAAGATTATATTTCCAATATGAGTAGAGACTTGTGTTAATCTTAGAAGGTCTTTGGGAAGCATCAAGATCATGAGCTTGTTCTATAAATTTATGAAGGAGCTATACTATATAATAAAAATGGGGGTTTATAGATGGAATAATGAGCTTAATGCAATGCCTAGAAGTTTTTGGTGTTTAGAAAGGTCTATTCACTTATTTTTTATGTGCTCTAGGTGCTTTGTGGTCTGATGGTATGTTAAAGCCAAATTGGAGTTTTTTTTAGTGTTCTTAATTTTTTTTAGTTTTTTCTTAAGGAAAAGCAAGTCTAAAATGGGTTATAGGATGTATGGATTCCAAAATATATGGAAGCTCAAATATTGGTTCAGAAGTGTGTGATGTGTGTCTTCAAGTGTGGAAGAAGTTTTAGAGGTGTACGTTGACTAGGAGGAGGTTTGTTGATCTTGTTGTTTTTGAGATTCTAGGGTTTTAGGCTATGATATAAAAGTGGTTTGCATTATGAATTGAGTTATTAGGATTTATAATAGGTTTAAGGGGCCAAATGGGTTATCAAATCAAACTTCATATAAATTTTAATATTTTTGGTTCTCATGTTATTCATGTTTTGTCAAGATGGAACCCTAATTATCTAATAGGTTTATGAATAAATTATGTCACATAAGATGATCCAAGTTTTAAAATTTGGTGTGATTGAGGGGGAATATGATGATTCTCTAGATATGAAATTTTAGGTCCTGAAGTTATGTCTACAAAAATGTGTGGGATCTACAAGTTCTAGGTAGGGCTACAAGGAGGCTAGATAGGCCTAGTGTGAAGAAAAGTGTTTTTTGATAAAATTATCCAAGAGAGAAAGGAGTGATTTTTTCAAGGTGAGTTCTTAGATTGGTTTATAGCATGTTTCCAATGTTGTGAGTGTCATGAATTTCTATTGGTTTTAATTATGGTAGCTTGAGAGAGAAGGCTAGTAAGCATATGTGGTGGTTCTTCATGTTGTGTAGATATTTGAAGATGTTTAGAAGGTGAAATTTCTAAAATGTCTTAGGGGGAGTCCTTATTAAATGTTTATTGAATAATTTCATCATATTTTAGTGGTTTTGTGTGTTATTTCTTTATTGGTTGCAGTGCTTGGTTGAAGAAGAGTATTGACATGGAGCAAAAGGAAGTTGTTAAGGAAAGAAGAAGTAGGCTCACGGTAAGGAGGAGTTTGTATCATAATTATAAGGTGTTACTATCCTATTGGTAATATTTTTATGTCCCTAGGATCATATTTTTCCCACTTTTTCATTATGTCAAAGGGGGATAAAGTTCATGTTGTGAGAGTGCTTAAAAAGAGAAAAGGAAGGTGAGTTATATATTTCTATATAATGGTTGTTGACATCAATGAAAAATGAGAATATTGTTACTAAATTATTAATTATGTCATGAAATTTTCCATGTGAGTGGATGAAGTGCCTTGCTAATCTAAGTAACAATGACAAAGTGTGCAATCTGCTTGTTCTAGTATGTTTGAAGTATGATTGGTTGATCTTCAATTTTGGCATGGTTAGAGATGTTCAGAGATGAGTATGGTGATTTAAGGATGTGAAATAGGTTCCTAATATGTTTTATATGTTCTGATTACTTATTTCCATAATTTTAATTCATCTAGTTATGCATAGTTTTCATCTAGACACTTTGGGTTGAGTGGTAGAAAATCTAAGTGGGTAGTTTGATAACGTCACCATTGTCATGTCTGGATGAGTTAGGAGGAGTTGGTCATATGTTTTTGATAAAATTAGTCCATATTTATTATTTTATAAATATTAGGTCATGAACCTAAGTGATTCAAAATATATACAAGTGTAAAAATGTGCTCCCAAGCATTTTGATAGTGTTTCCCCATACTTAGCCAAATTTGCATGAGGTAAGAAAGAGTTGAGTAAGAAGTTTAATGGCGTCATATCTAAAATGTGCGGAAATTTAAGGAGAATGTGATAATATGTGTTTTTTTAGTTTTGTTCTTAGTTTATGTGTGCTAATTTTTAGGTTAAGTACCAAAGCATGACAAAAGATATGCATGTTTAAAATTAGCCTTCTAATTAAGTTTTTGACATAATTAGCTCTATGACATAACAATTTGAGTGATCATTTTTATGTAATTATATATCACATGTGTGAGGTTTATAGGATATTTTTGTTACATGGTTATATTTTCCTATGTGACGAGATAATTTGGTCCAAATTTGAGATCATGCAAGTGAGCGAGCTAAAAGATATGACTGTACAAATTTGGCCATCTAGGTAGATAAGCACGGTTCCCATACATAGTCATTTTTTCACAAGTTAAAGTTAGAGAAAACCATGAAGATATTGATGGATAAAATTTTATCCAATATGTCAAGAAATATAAAGATGTAGAAAGGTGCATGATGTTTAATGTTGAGTAAAGGTAAAGGATAAGGATCAAATAGTTTGTGTGTATTCATATAGATGGATCTAATAGTGTGAATGGAGATAAAATGGTCATAGTGAGTAATTTAATGGAATTAAATATAAAATAATATAAATGGTTTATGATTTATGTAATCTGTGAGGACACAAGATGTGATCATATTGTTTAAATTTTAACTATGACCATTTGAATTCAAATATTTGAATTTAACAAAGGAAAGACTAGTGTCTAGTTTTTGAGCCATATCTTTCAATCTACGATGAATTTGACCATTTAGTAAAAATAAAAGTTATATATTACTCCAAGTTACATATATAATATTAATTTGAATATATGAAATTGTGTATAATCAAATATATTAAGGTTTAAAGTTGACTCTATGTTCGTGTATGTTCTTCAAGTGACACAAAAAGATTATTTGAGCCTGTTTCGATACATCTTGATGAATTAGATATTGGGGAGTGTTTTAGAATCCATTAGGATGATATATGTTAACTATGAAGGTTTGACCATTCATATTTAGTATGATTTTTTTTTTAAATGTGATTGTGTGTTTGTTCATAATGATTGTGTGCACAAAATGTTGTTTAAACAAATCATGCTTAAGCAAAAGGGTTATATGTTGGTTATTAGAACTTAATGGGGATATATAAATAATATGGAATGGGTCCATGATTTTAATAGTGTTTATATGATCTTTTTTTATTCTATTAAGTGCTAAAGGAGTGAATGGGTTTACATGAGACCTATAAGGGATACAAGGGCCTTATTAAAAGGTGTAGTTCCTTAAGGGTGACCCATAGATGCCATGGCCAACCTATGAAGATTGTTTTTGAGCTATGTATTAATATGAGAGATGACTTAAAGATTAAGGCATGCCTAATGGCTGACCAAGGTAGTGATTATCTTGATTGATTTATATATAGTGAAATCAATGTGTTGGTTTCTATACTTTGTAGAAGACTTGAGTAAGATAATTGGGAGAGGTTTAAGAGAGGATTATGGGTGTGAATTTTGAATTTAAAGAGAGGTAAATTAACCTATGGATGAGTTAAAGATAAGAACATATTGAATACTATTTTTATGACATGCTGGTCATAATTCTATTGGCATAGTAGTGCTCTTTTTGTTTGAGTATGAGCAAAGGTGAAGAGTGATAATTAGAGGTACATCATTAAGTGTTGAAGACATAAATTAAAAGGTGGATGTGTTCATATGTGTTATTGTGGTAGCTTAGTATCAAAGGGGTTTCAACCTCCTTTCAAGGTGAAACTTGTTAAAGGTCTAGTTTTTATGGCAACTTAGTTAAATAGGTGTTGTAGCACCTTGTGTGATTGTAGTCTCACTAAATAGGGATTGTAGTTCCTTGATTAGTTACAGCTGGTCTAAATTGGTTTTTGCTATTATAGGATAGTAGTCCAATTTTAGGTTCCAGTGGGTTTTATCCCCCAATATGGTTTCCCACATATGTCATTTGTTATGTGATTGATATTTCATCGTCTCTCTTACTCATTACTATGAATGTTGTGTATGCTTCATGAATGCTTATGGTAATTTATTAAGAACTTGAAAGGATTGAAATTGAAGTTGGATTTTATAAGCACACTGATTCACCCCCCCCCCCCTCTTAGTGATTTTACCTCTAACAATTAGCTCTAAAGGTCTAATAGTATAATATTTTTTATACTTGAATCTCATCCTAGTCTTCTTACCATGTTGACATGCCTTGAAAAGAGCATCTGTAGGTTTAGATATTTTGGGCATATTCTTCATAGATACCTTGGAGATTATCTTGACTATATTCTCAAAGTTCATATGACCTAACCTCCTATGCAATAGATAACTTTCATCTACCTTGATCATGAAGAACTTATCTTTTTGTGATTTCATTTAACACATAAAGATTGTTCTCAATTCTCTTAGCTTTGGCAATCAACCTTCTTGATTTTTCTATCCTTATCTCACATCCTTTTTCATGAAACATTGGGGGATATCCTTGAGTGCACATTTGAATTAAACTCAAATAGTTGTATTTCAATCCATGTACCTATATACAAAAAAAAATCTAGGTCTTCCCATTGTCTAAGCTCAAAACACCTTTGCCAACTATATTAGCAGATGTGTTATCTCTAAGCCTTACTGAACCTAAGGAAACATTCTTAAAAGTGATGAATTTGATTTTATTTTATTTCCTTTCATGTGAATTTAAAATACATTGTATATGTACCACTTCAAATCTTAATTCTAAGTATGAAAAGTAGTTTGGGCTATCATATATTCTTCTCCTTTGAATTCCTACTTCTCTTTCAATTTACCCATAGGATCTACTTTCTTGACCCATTATTTAGTATCATGACTTCATATCTTATCAAAATGAATTTTTTTCCTTATAGATATTATAGTACACTCTCTTACAATGTGTCTTCTTTTTTTGTAGTTATAACACATGATTCTACTTTTCCATCTATAGTTAATATCTCTATGTCTAAATTTACCACAAGAAAAATAATAGACAATGAAGGAATCCACATACTATGCTTGTTTAACCTTATTTTTATTTTTATTATCATAATATGATACACCACTACCTTTTATATACCTTTATGGAGCAAAACCCTTCTTGGCTTGTTGATGATTGACTTCAAACTTGACTACTTTTGTATAGGTCTTACTTTTACCAGCTTCATCACTCCTTGACTGATCAATGTATTTTGGAAAATAACTCTTATTTAAATCCTTTTTTTATTATCTAAAGATAAGACCTATCATATTATAAAAGTATCTTTGACTATCCAAAATATTTTTAATATTTCCATTACTCTCCTCAAACTTATGAAAATTCCTTATCTTAATTGCATCTTACTCAACTTGTGCCTCTAAAGTATTTAATTTCATTATAAGTTAGGTGCATTATACCATTTAATTTTTATATTTTGAAAAAATTGCAAAATATGTTTCAATTATTATGGATATATCCTCATCGTAATCATAAGAAACACTTGCATGATCAAAATCCATACCTATGCTTTAAAGATTTCCCTTAGATTGTTAAGTCTGTATAATGAACTAGGTTATGATTCCCACTATTGGAGGTATAACCAATAAGAGTGGGGGGGGTGTGAATATGTGTGTTTAATATTATTTTAATTCCATAAATCATCCATTAATCAAACAAACATATCGATAGATATGGTAATGCATAAAAAATCATTCATATGAGAAAGAAGTGGAAATATAACACATGAACACAAGATATATGTGGGAAAACCTCATGTAAAATTAAAAATATTGATGCATATATTGTAATAAAATAATATAAGTAATGAATCAAAATTTTATTTAGGAACCAACTTCACAAGGAACACCAACCCCTCACCAGTTACACACTAACTTAACTAGTCCTTTAACAAGAACCAACTTGTAAGGAGGCTCTAACCCCATAGGTAACTAAATAAAAACTAAATACCTAGAAATTTTTATCACCATTGAACACATTTTTATCAATCAAATAAATATTAACTCTTTATTTTTCTCTTCTCACTCTTCTACCTCTCTCAAATATCTTATTAGGCCTTCTTGCTCAACTAGCCCTTCTCTTGGCAAAATTAAATCAAATAGCATTGCTCATCACCTATATGAATATATTTATATATTCATGGAATATTAATCAAACATATTTAATTATGTTAAATCCATTTATATATTTTACAAAACTCTATATCATTCACTCATATGCTCAAAATTCTAACTAGTCAAATTAGGCATGTTAGACTTTTTTGTAATACTTGACTCTTTATCTTATCCATATTGGTCAAAAAATAACCTCGCCATACTTGGATCACAAATTTAATATATAAAAACCATTATATATGTATGTCATTACCCTTAAGGGACAAACCCACCATTAGTCATAATAGAAACCTAATGCAATTAGGCCTTCTCCAAGCACACGTTTCACTTAGGCCTCCTTGTAACACTATGAACCTCAAAAAATAGATTAAAAAAGTAATAAATGATTAAATTATACCATTTATATTCTAACATTATGTCCCAAACATCATTTATCTTATTTCACTCTTTGAACCACACAATCAAGTCTACTCACCTTTAGGCCTTCTAATTGACCAAAAGTATGTCTTGAAAATCTAAATCATATTCTTAAATTTTACACATAAACATAATAAAATATAATATAAATTACCTCAGGTTAAACATAATGTTGATTATAATTCATCAAATAGGTCAAAATACCTCTAGCTAATCAAATTCATATGCTCACTCAGAACAACATATAGGCCTTAAGAACCCAGTCAAAAGAATTTGAATTTTCACACATTTATAGGAGTTTATCATGAACAAAAATTTTTTAAAATTAACATATGAGACCTAAATAGCAAATTAATTTGAATTTTATTCATAAACTCTATGAAAAAATACTTAGGAACAACATGCTCACTCATACACATAAAATTGCTTGTAGCATAAAAAACATAGTCAAGAAGATCAAGTCATAGAAAACATGTGGGAACACTTTTATGATATTAAAATGGGTTTAAATGAACATTAATAATCCTTATATCATGTTTTAAAAGATAAATTATGTGTTTTAATATTAATACTGGTCTTACAAACCAATCTCACATCTTTACCCTACAAAGACTTCACTGTCTTAGACAGATCACTTTGAGAACAACTTTTATCATGCTTGTGTGCATTAAAAAGAATTATAAAAAGAGTTTATATGAGGTATATTTATTTAAAACTTAATCCATTTATTTTTATCCATACTTAATCCTATGTAACCAATCCATAATTGCTTTCTCACTACTGCCTATTTTTCTCATTATCTTGCCTATTAGGCCCTTTTAGGAATAGGCCAACTTCCATGATTGGTTTAGAAAATTTTATGTCTATAAAATGATTATAAAATTACATTTTAATAAACTTTAAATATCACACATCATCCTCCATCCATTTATATGCTTTGACTTGGTCAACCCTATCTACTACATCAAAATTGTGAGAAATAAGGGTTTTTTGTAGCTTCTACACACTCTTATGACAAACTAAAACCACCTGGAGAAACCTATAATATTAATTTACATTTAATAAAATTAAAAATGTGTCAATAAAGTCATTTTAATCCATTAATATATATATATATATATATATATATATATATATATATATATATATATATCTTATCAAGTCATTTTGAGGGGTTTAGGAGGGTTTTGACTGGTTTCCCTTCTTAACATTCATTCATAAAGGATTGCCCCTCAACTCCAAAACTAATGTAAGGAAATTAAATATAGGAATATTAAAAAAATTACATTAAATTATGAATATCTCATTCAAAGTTTTCACTTTCCAAAAATCATAAGAAATTCCTTCTCAAGTCTGCAATGCCCTATTATGTGCACACAAAAAACCTTAACACCAATTTTCATGCTTTCTCCTTTAGGATATGACATAAAACTTAGTAAACACACTTATAAATACTTTTATCACCTATGTAAATTTTTTCAAGATTTTTTTCACCTTTTTAAATGATCTTGATCCCTTATTAAGCCACATTAGGTCACTTTACATACTAGGCCTTGAACTGCTAGTCATACTTAGACCATGATCATACTTAAAAACCTCTTATACTATTCTCATGTAAAATGACCTAGTAATTTTATCACACACTTTAACCCATAAACTCCAAAGTCTCATACCAAATACCTCATCATGTTACCAAACATGTGCCTCCTCACTAGGTTTTCTCAAGTATATGGTTTATGAACTCAACATGAAGAACACAAATGACATAAATGATACTTTCATGACATCAATGACAAATTTATACATACCTTAGAAAAAATTATCAATAGAAACCATATAATATATTTAATATAAACATAGCTACTCTTATTAATGGTCAAAATTTAATTATGGGAATAAATCAAATTAGGCCTTGAATTACAAAATTATCTAGGTTTATGGCCCATTTTTAAAATTTAACTTTGATTGCATTTATTACTAACCATGAATATACCAAAATCTAATTATATTTCCTCTCAATAAATGGTATATTATATTATTTCTCAAATTCATACACTATGATGTATTCCATAGGGGTTGTGCTACATTGAAAATTAAATATATTTACATAAATTTCACCATTGGTAAATATATCATATAGAAATTTGATACAAGACATTACCTATTTTTTCATTTGAATGGAATGTAAGCCCAATACATTTATTTCCAATATGTCATCAATGTATCTTATTTTATATATGAACAAATATTATTTTTCCATATAGGACTCCATTGAATCAACTTTTACCCAAATAGGTGAGTAGTGAGTGAATTATTATTTTATTGTTTCTGTATCAAACACTATGTCCATTTATTATATCCTTATAATAATGGAATATGTATATGGAGGGGTAAAATTAGATGAATATGTATTTTAAATTATGTGGAATTATTTCAAATTACAATGGAAATCTAAGGTCTTTTAATATATTGGGTATCTTGAATTTTCAAATTCCATAGTGTAACAAAAGAGCAATGTAGTCCATTTTTATTTGAAATCCAAATATATTTAAAATATTTTGTTGGGCTCAATATTTTAATGCATCATGTTTTCAATTCATTCAAATTAATTATAGACAAGGTTTTTTCTTCATTACCCATCTATTTCTCTTTCAATTGAATTTTTAATTTTGCAATCTCTCTTTTTAGCAGGTTTCTCTACCACTTGGCATATTCTCATTTATTTTGGATGCTTACTCATATTAAGATGAAAATTTTATCTTTAAAAAAAAATTTGGGATTTATTTTGTGTCTTTAACTTGATATTTTAGTAGGGAGACTTTTGGCACTATGCCACTTACTCACTGGGTGTCAGAATTTAACTTTTATATTTTGGTGTTTTGAATGCGAGTGAGTGAGATTGAGAGAGTTTTAAATATCTCACTTTCCTGGAGGATGCTTAGGTTTTAAATGTGCAACTTCCTTTATTAGGGTGAAAATTACCATGATTTTTACACTTGGATGGCCCTCACTTTTATTATAAGGTCATGGATCATTAATTACTATACAAATAGACATTGGTTGTGGATGAGTGGGATAGTGCCACATAAATGGATCTCAATTATTTCTAGGGTCACAAGGAATTGTTAACTATGTGTATATAAATTGGATGCATATAAATGGGATAGTTCCATGTGTATGGATATAAATTTTTTACTTGCTTACATGATTTCATAGTATATGCTTGTTTTTTTCATCATGGGTAAGTAAGATCAAGACACATGGATTGATCTCTCTTGTTTGGATTCTTGATGGGTTTTGAATATTCACATAAGTAATAATTAGTAATGATGAGCTAGATTTGAAACATGGCATGATATCATGAGTTTAGATGCTTGAGATCATTTTAAATTTTACCATTGGAGAAAATATAAGTGAATGAAATAAATAATGACATTTGGCATCATCAGGGGAACTCAAAGATAAAAAAAGAAAACCTTAGTCATGAAAATAACCTTGTATACAACCACAATAAAAAATAGACTAAAACATAACACATTTAGTTTCTTTAGTCCCTTCAAATGAACATTTGATTTGTGATAAAATCTAAAAGTAATGTAAAACATTTTATTTCATTCTCAAATTATGACTTTTATAAACCAATAAAAAATATTAAAATTAGATAATAAGCTAACTGTAGAACTTTATAAAGTAAGTCAATTTGTGGTTTTTTAGGTTATCTTATTCTTTGACCTTATCCTGAAGAAATAATTATAGGCAAAGTGGGTCCCTATTTTAAAATTTAAAATGGGGTGTGTTGGGACACAAAAAATGGCAACCTAGTGGGGGAAATACTATAGAATTTTGATAACCAACAATTTCTATTTTATGTACTATAGATTTTATAAGAAATAAATAAATAAACTAGATAATAGAAAGAACTCCAACTCTTGCATGCAACATACTAACTATTTTCACTTCTAATATTAGCATGTGATTCCATGAATTTCATTTACCCTTGACATAAGATTTTTAATAGGGATTTAGACAAAACTAAAGGTTCATTTGATATTTTGATTTAATAAATAAAAGTAAGGGAAGTTGGGCATCACTCTAGTTCCATATGGGCATTTATAGCCCAAAAAAGAGGTACATATAATTCCATTCTAAGTGTTTATCTATTGCCATCTAAGCATCTATAGTCTTAATAGAGATACTTGAATCATATTTCTTCTATAATTTTTTATGATTTTATTTTTTGAAATAAATATAGAAGAAGGGATAGGATCCACCATTGGCTAGATGTATGTATAATAAAATTTAATTTGTTTAGATAAGTCTTATCAAAATATATTCATCTCAATGGTTATTATCTCTCATTCAAACCTTAAACATGTATAAGTGTAATTTATATTTAGAAAGGAAAAATCCTTTATAAAATTTCCATAAAAATATTAGATCAGCTATTAGATAACTTGTAATATTATTTAGTTTAGATAAAAGCTAATTTGGGTCATAACACATACCTTGATTCAAGAAATTTCACTACATCCAGATCAATCCTTAGTGAATACTATTTCATGTGTTTTTAGTCATCCTTTCTTGGGATAATTTTGATGGATTAAACATAAGTAATAAAATATATTGATCTAAATTTCTAAGAAAATTAATTTATAAATCATAACAACTAAACTACAAAATCAAGTTTTGACAATATTAAATATATTCTATGAAAACTGGGAATCTAATATAGGAAACTATGACACCTAAACAAAAAATAGAAAGTATAAAATTTAATCCTACATATATGACTAAACTAATAGTCATTCAAAATAATCTCCATATGGAGAAACCATGAAATAGTGTTTCAAAAACTACCCATTCATTTGAAAATCAAGATCATTACCTTAGAGGTCCTTTATGTGAAAAACATTATTACCCAAAATTTCAAAAAATCTATATGGTCCAATCCATTAAGAAGTGAGATTATCATTATGTCCTTTATTTTTATGTTCCTTATCCCATAAAATAACTAAGTTTGAAATTATTAAATCATTGATTTTAAATATTTTATCAAACCACCTATTGACAATGTCTTGATGCTTGATGAATATATGTAATGCTTATGTTTGTGCATCCTCCAATTGTACAATGTATAACTATTTAGACTAAATTATTTAATACTCTCCAATATATTATTGTATGAATTAATATGTTCATATCTTAAGAGTAATAGAAAACAATGGTGTTTTATATATACCAGTAGAAAACATGAAGCTTTGGGGGCTTGTTTATGTCTTGTAATGTCTACCCATAGCGTATACTTTAGTAATAGATGCTCTTCTCTTGGTTTATCTTCTAGTGATTTATTAATGGCATCTATAAAGTTATTACTTATATATTCATAAAATTAATTCCATTTTGGATAATATTTCTATGAGAACTTAACATTAATTTTATTATATTGGACCACTCGTTGAACTCTATAAATTGGAAGGATGGACCATTGTCACACACTAAAGCTTTGAATTTAGTAAGTATATTTCTTTGATAAATTTAATTACATCTTGAGATTTGTAATTATTCATGGATACAGTTTCACTCTATCTATTACAATAATATATGCTTGTTGATACAAGATTTTTCCCTAATGAATATTTGGGATCAATTACTCTCACAAAGTCTAAGTCCCATTATGTAAAATAAAATCTCTCAATTGTAGGCTACAAAGATAGAGTTGCATGTGTTTCTATTTTTCCAAATGCTTGGAATTTATCACATGTACTTATGTGGTTGTGAGAATCCTTGAAAATGGTTATTGAATCATACCCCATCCTTAGAATTTTTTGAATCGTAGTATTATCTCAGGGGTGTCCACTACCAATTTTCTAGTGCAAATTTCCTAGTATATCTACATCTTCCTATTTGGAAACACATATCATATAGATGGATGCATTTTTTTTATAAAACACTAATTTACTTATCATGTAGTGCATTAATAATATTTAGAGTGGTTATCTCTACTCTCTATTTATCTAAGGAGGATATTCACCTATTAGTAGGTATTGAGTGATCTATGCATACTAGTCACCTCCAATTATCTGGGCTTCATTGATCTAATCAATAACTATGCATGTATCTATTTATATCATTATATATATATATATATATATATATATATATATATATATATATATATATATATATATATATATATTGTATTATCATATTATCATCTTAATAGGACATATTTAGAGATAAAATTACCACACCATAGCCATCTATTTTCTCTTCTCTCACCTAGCTCATTCTGACCAAGTGTGATTTTGACAACTGGGTTAAGGATAATGGAGTATACTTTATTACGTAGGATTTAGTGTCCAAATTTATTCACTAGTTTTATCAAAACATATATTTTTCTTGTCTATTATGGAATACTTTAGTTTTCCATCCCTGAAATTTGTGCTCATAAAATAATTTGTGTGTCTATTATCATCTACTTTCTGGGTGAACACTGCTACTATAGTATGTTCTTATGCAAATGGATAGATGAATAAGTATTTGGTGAAGTCAAGGCTAATCAAAATTGGGCTTCGGGTAATGGATATTTTTATATCTTGAAATTAATTCTTGGATTTATCTTTTCATTCAAAATTTCCCCCTATTTCAACATATAATTCAATGGCTTAACATTTTCTGTAAATCATGAAAAGAACATGATTACAAAGTTTTATTTTCCAAATAAGGAGTTCAACTATTTTCCATTGTTGGGATGCATTATATTTTAAATGACATGGATTTAGTATATATCAATGTAAATCCCATCCTTGGTAATATCATGGCCTAGAAATATACATTTTATCATACCAAATATGATTTTATTTAGGTTTAGTGACACTCCATACCTTCTACCCCTATCAAATACTTTTTATAAATGAGTCACGTGGTCTTTTTTTTCATTTTAAAAAAGTGAGATCATCCATATAAATGATTATACATTTCCCAATGAGTCTTTAAAATTAAAATTCATGGCATGGTGAAAAGTTAATCATACATTAATTAGATTGAAGGTCATCCTTTTATATTCAAAGGTTTCCCATTTGGTGGTAAAATCAATTGTCATATCATATTTTGTCTCTACTAATATATTATTGTATCCCAATAAATCATATAGATTTGATATCATCTATGAAATGTTGACTATCTAAATCATTTCATTGAATGAGGGTAGATGGTAATTTTTTTTGAATCTTTATTTAATTTCTTAAACTCGATGCATAGCCTTATTTGACATTTTTTGTTTATTAATTAAAATAAATTGGTGACCCATGTAGAATATTTAATAAATAATATAATATTGGAATCCAAAATCTTCTAAAATTCCTTTTGAATGAGGATCTCTAAAAAAGGATTTACTAGTCATTTTCATTACCTGAAGGTATTCTTTTTTTGCTTCAAAGGAATACTATGTATAATGATTCTAGGATTGAATATTTTAAGGTATTATTAGGTAAACGAAATCACATATTTATATTATGTAAAAAATTTAATTAATATTTGTTTTCCACTCTTAGAAAAACTCAACCCAATGTTAACATGTTGAGGATGTTCATCAATTCCCATATTTACTTAATGAAATGAAATTTACCTATTTTCTATTATTTATGTTTTTAGCATGTGGATCCATTAAAATCTCTCCAATGATACAATTTATATATTTATTTGATTATCTTTTAGTATTAAGATGCCATCATCTCCCTATATTCAATTTTCATAGGCTCAAAATCCTTTTAATATATTATTTAAGAGTGAAAGGCCCCTTAATTATTCATAAGATGAATGATTTGTTTGTCATAATCAAATACTTAGAATTCCATCAATGTTGTCTAGGACTAAGGGACAATGAACCACCTCCAAAAATAATCTACATTTTAGATTCTTAGAGTGATATCAAAATAGTATTTGAAGTGTTTAATGAATCTACTATGTAATTTTATTCTATTGGGTAATATTTGATATTGAATTCCACAAATGCTTATATTAGATCCCAAGCCCTATGAATATATATCCTTAAATATAATAATTTACACTAATACTTACTTCTGATCTAATTAACCACCAGATCTAAGTCTCCAAATATTAGCTATCACTTCATGTTATGTTTTAGCATGAAATACATGCCAAAAAATAGAGCTTCACATTCAACAAGATTATTGGTACAAGGAAATTTTAACCTATATACAACAGTATATTATTTCCCATATGAGTCAATAAAATTAATGCCTACACCTAATCCCTACTTGGATCTAGAACCATCAAAATATAAATTTCATAATTTTGAAGGACCTTCAAATTATCATTCATGATATTTATATTTCATATCAAAATTATAGATACCTGCACAAGATGGATCAAAGTTAAGATTTTCATCATTGGAATTGTATTTTGTGATTAGGTACTTCATTTTGGGTTCCCTATCCACTCATATATAATTTTATACTCCTTTCTAAGGTAACCACATATATGAAAACTATGTACCCATATAAGCATTGAATTCTTTAGACCAATCATGACTCAAAATTAAACCACAATCCTCATGAATGTAAAATTACAAGATGTCTATATACTGTTGGACACATGGATTAGAAGCAAGATACATGTAAAAATTTAATACTTCTCAAATAAATGGGATAGAGGTCTTTTTTGGATGCAATACAACTCTTTTGGAAATTTTAGGAGTGAATCCTAACTTCCTACAAACATTTATAGGCATGACATAAGATGAGTCACCTTAATCCACTAAGTAATTTTGCATATTCCTTCCAAGTATTTTGGCATTCAAACAAAATTGTGGTACCTCAATCTTATCTCTATAAACATCCACATTGATATATGTAGCTTTGGTTTTGTTAGTTGATCATTTTTTAGTCAAGGCCTTGAGAAATAATTCTCTTAATTCAGTAATCTATGCTAGATCATGGAGAGTGAATTTTTCCTTAATTGTATTCATACCCTCTAGAATATTATATCCACTTTTGTTTTGTACATTAACAACTTACTGTTAATCATTTAATTTTGGGGGGTTTTGTATAATTATTATCTTATATATATGGAGAGGAAATTAAGCTATTATTTTGGGGCATAGAGTTGGTGAGAGGTTATTGATTCTAATTTATCAAATTATATTTATTCCTCTAAAATTTATGAAAAATATGAATCTCATATGTATTATCCCTTATTTCATTTTCATCCTCGACTGTTAATGGAAAAATATATGCCACAAACATCATTGTAGTGATGTAAGGATTAGAGGTATTCATTTATAATTATCTAGGTTGGCATCAGATGATATCATATCTGTCTATCTCTTTTGTTAAATCCTAAAAGTTGTGTATAATTATATACACTCTAAGTCACCATGTTTTTTAATACTATGGATGCTACATTAATTATGTATGGAAACATGAAAAATATTTATTTTAGGAAGCTTGTTGGGTTGTGGCTTAGAGTTGTTACCTTATCTATTAAATGGCATGTGTAGTCATATAAAATGCAAAAATTGGTAACTTGAGCATGAATAATGACACCCAACCCATAAGTCCCTCTTACTTGCTCTCATGACCCTCATAGGCTTGTTTTCATTGATTCCTAGTCATTCATAGCCCTCTAGACTTGATCCTAGCTGATCTAAGATCATCTTTTCATGATAAATCCATTTCCCTGAGTCCCATCTACCCAAGATAGAAGTGTTCAACTAGGATAGGATCATCAATGCCATTATTTTCCACTTTCATTTTTTTTTTCAAGCCCATTTCTAGCCCCAATGCTCAATTTATTCTATTTTCCCATCCTTATTGTCAGCCTAATGTGAGAAAATTCAATCCATAACCAATATATCCCTATAAAATCACATTCAAATATCATTTGGAAAGGGTTAGTAAATATTATCAAGCAAGCAAGAATACAAGTGAAACCACTCAGACAATATTCCCTATTATTTGCATACAACCATCCAGTATAGTCCTAAGTACATCTAAATATCCACACCAATCTAGTGAATCTTACACACACTACCCCCCTTTTCCTATTTTCCAAAGTTTTATTCAAGTATATTTATGTCTTGTAAATTAATAAAATTAGTTCTATAATGAGCATTGTTGACAATGAATCTTTTCAAATTTAGAGATAGTGTCACATAGACCTATCGAATAAAACCTAAAAAGCTCAGACTCTCAAGATAATAGTTCTAGACAAGGACTACAATGCAGTGCCACTCTTGTCCACTTTTGATGCTCCCTATCCAATTAGAAAATGAAGTTTATATCTCAATTTGTGATAGTCTCATATTCCTGTATAGTCAATATCAACCTCTATCTTAGTTAGATAAACATAGTTGTAAGCTAAGTTTGATTTCTCTCTATTTACTTATTATTTTTAGAAAGTCTAAAAAAAATTTAGTATTAACAAATAAGTAGGTTAATTATGGCATAATTATTGACTAATTTTACTACTCATACCCTTTAACTAAATTAGGAATAAAACCCTAATATTCCCAAAATTGTTGAACCATTTGGTGAACCTGACTTACTTCATTTGCACATAAAAACCCTAGAGACCCTAGGGTAAAATTCCTACTAGTTTTTACAATAAAATTTTGAATTTTTTACTTGAATATTTAAATTATTAATTCATTTCAAATTTTAAAAATTAGTAGTAAATTTTAAAATAATTTTATTTCAAACCCTAGTTTCCCATACTAGATCCTAGTATTGTTCTAGTAATTTTCTAATAAGTTTATAAAGTTTTACTAGCATATTAAAATTATAAAATCAATTCACAATTCAAAATTCAATAGTAATTTTTTTAAAAAAAATCTTAAAACCCTAGTTACACATACTAGGTCTTATTCAATCAAGTATTTTCCAGTAATTTTCTAAAATTTTAATTAAATATTTAAATCAAAAATCTAATTTCATTTTCAAAATTACATAGTATTTTTTCAAAAGTATCATTATCAAAACCCTAATTACACATACTAGGTCCTATTCACTCAAGCATTTTCCAATAATTTTCTAAAATTCTAGTTGAATATTTAAATTAGAAATCTAATTTTATTTGCAAAATTCCATAGTATTTTTGCAAAAATATCATTATCAAATCCCTAGTTACATGTACTAACTCATATTTGCTTCTTGAGGTATCACCTTACATGTTTTTGAACTTCTTATCCTTTTTGTGCAATTTCCAATTCACTATTTTTAGGATGCTACATTTTCTATATTTATTACTTGCCTTTTCTAGAAATTTGACTATTAAAAATTTTTGCCTAAAATTTTAACATATTTTAAATTGTTTTCATACCTTAAGAATGGCCCAATACACTATTTTTGCTGAAACTAATAAAAGGGAACTTTAAGAACTCTTAACCAAACACCCTGACATATAAGATGGCATGCTCAAAACACTCCAAGAAAAACAATAAAGAGTAAACAATGGTCAATCTTATCAAACCACATAGCAGCCAATGATGACACTATGGGAGTAACTATGTATCAACACCCTATAATAGCCCAAACTTATTCTATACCACCATCTATAGCTAGTACATCTTTGTATCTTGATGTGAAAACCCTTGTGAAAGAGATAAAATCTCTTCAATCCAAGGTGCTAAATCTTGAGCAAAGTGCCTCTAGACCTACACAAGCTTTAGACTCTTTTGCTATACTACATACACCATTTTAACACCACATTGCTTTGACACCCTTATCACAAGGTTTTGTTCAACCAAGATTACTCTTCAAAATAGAAAGGGTGATCCAAAGACACATTTGAGAGCCTTTCATTTAGCATGCTTGGATTATGTACTAAATGACTTGCTACTTACCAAGCTCTTTCCATGAAGCCTAAAGGATTATGTTTTATAATGGTTCTATAGTTTACCAAATCAGTCAGTCATTGCATTCAATCCTTTAGATGACATTTTCCTTGTTCATTTCAAAATTAACATTAGTGACAAGGTTTCATATGCCCAAGTTGCATAATAGAAACAAAGGTCAAATGAGCATCTCACAGATTATATTCATTGATATAAGACTATCTTGGCTAAGATGACTAGCCCCATGGCTGATCAAGAGTTATAAGATCTCTTCAAATAGAGGGTCTCACCAGCTTTACATGAATCAATTATGTTCAAAATATTCTCTTCCTTCACTAAATTATGTCACATACTAAAGGAAAGAGAAGTCAAGTTAATTTCAAAGGGAAAAATCAAGTACACAAGTATCTCAAAAATAACCAACAAGAGTAACAACAAAGTCCCATATAAGGTCAAGGACAATGATAACAAGACTTATAATTAACCAATAATTAATGTGGCTTTAGAGACCCCTCAACATACAATTTTATCATTACCTCCTCAGCGTGCATTTACTAATATACCAATTTCTCTAGCCAGAATTTTACAATAGTTATGGGATTATAACATCATATCTCTCCCTCCTATTATGGAAGTTGACCCAACAAAGCCTCTTTTATGGGGATATGATCAACATGAATTTTGAAACTTTAACAAGACACTAGACCATATAATAAATAGATATATTAGTTAGAGACACAATACATAAGATTTAATAGATAACAATCATATTGATCTTGGCACTTCACTTGAGCCTCCTAAGGTAGAGCAAACACAAGATAAAGCATTGAAAATATTTTTAGATCTTTTTCCACAAAATTACAAATAGGATACAAGGGACACATTAGGGGTTCATCATTCATATCATGCACATACACCATGACATACATATAGGGCACCTCTAGTTAAATCACACCCTTAAAGAGATATGATTGGTGTATATAATTCTAGAGTTATAGATAGACTTTTCATCTCCTTCTTAGAGAAAGAGATCATTGAGGATGATTTGGATTATCATGCACTCTTTATTAGAGCTCAAATTCATAATCATCCTATTCATAGTGTTCTCATAGACAATGGATCCAGTGTGAACATGTGTACTATGACATTATTTTACTATTTAGGATATTCATATCATGATATTACACTGACAAACATATTTATCAATAGATTTAATGGGTATATATAGATTTCATTGGGCGAGATTGTACTTCTTCTATAGGTTGGTCTAACACACATTGCCACACCATTCACCATTGCTCCCAAATGTAGGATTTTTTGATAGGTTACTTGGTTGACCATGGATTTAAAAAATTTAAGTAGTACTTTTTATAGTTCATAGATGCTTGAAATTCATTCATGATAATCAAGTTATTATATCTGGTGGAGTTCCATATGATTTTCCACTCCCCACTTCGAAGCCATTTTCTATAGTATAATCACCAATTTTAGTACATCTTATAATTCCATTTTATCCACTAGTTATAGTTCCTCCTATATTAAATATTTAGAAATAGTTGAGGAATCTATCGCTAGCATAAAGGGTTCATATACCTCCATAGATTTAGGATTATAAAGAGCTTCTAGCTACAGTGTTTGCACCTAGGGCAATCTCATTGAGATCTCATGCATCTCCACATAGAGCACATGTTTATATAGCTTCTCCTACTACTAGATGGGCCTTAAAATTCCTAAAGTTGCATCTAGTTCTTAGAGTTATATGGGGAACCCATATTTAGTTTCTACTTTAGAGATTTTAGAGCATTTTTAACATTTATAGCTTTTAGAGCCATAGTCTCAACATTTCCATCAAGCTTCATGATCATGCATGAATCCTCTCCTTGATATAGGAAACCATGCTATGGAGTCTCCAATGAGACTCATTGGTTAGTATCATCCTTTCCTCACTTACCTACATAGTCTCCTTTACTTGATTGTACATAGCTCAAATATTCTAAAAAATACCTAAAATAATACAATATTTCAAAATATAAAAACATTCAATTATTGAAAAACACAAAAACATTTCGATTGTATACATCATCAATGATTTACATTTATAATACTATGCTAGACTTGCATTTCATGTTCTATGATTATTTTTTGTTTATTTATCTACATTACCTTGATCTTCTTTTGGGTGTGTGCAGTGACATCTAGATCTTTAATTGTTTCAATCTATGTATTGACAGGGCATCTTACTTTTACATCGAGACATACATAAATATACATACCCAATGGGGGCATCTTTTATATGAATAAACCATCTATATTATGTCATTCCTACACCACAAATTCTATTTATCATTTTGATGTATATTATTTACTAGCATACACAGATTACTCTATCGACACTCATTAGTATTTAACACTTGGGTATTTATTTGCATATACCTAGTCTTGTACTAGCATGTCTTACATATATTCACTTATTTATTTGATTATTTAGATGTGTTTATAATTCTAGTTTATTACATGTAATTCTAGTAATATAAATCATGCTATATCTTGAGATATCTTATCAATTAGCATTGTTATATCATAAATTTTGCATCACAACACGCTTGTAGGGCTATTTCTTCTGAGGGAAATCATTAAAATATCTATATTAATACCCTTAGAAGAGGCAAAAAAAAAGGGTTTTATCATAGATATAAAAGCTCATATAAACCAAAAAATCTAGTTTTAGAACACTCAAAACATCAACCAGACATAAAACTAGTCAAAACAGACCAGGCAGACAATCAAAAATCTAGAATAGTCATCACATTTGGCCCAAGACAATAGTTCCAAGATTGGATTATAAAAATGGTGGTGTTATTATAAATTTTTAATGACCTTATCTAAATATTATAAAAACCAAAATTTCTAAAAGCAAGAAGAAAAGTAGGTTTAATTAAAAATTTGCATAGCTAGACCAGTTTAGAATCAATAGTTTTAGTACACATTTTACTCAAAGAATATAGATATAAGGGGCATCATGTGTGGCATGATATCTCTCACTTAAAATTTTAGATATGACATTTGGTATAAATTATATATTAGAATCCATGTTTCAGACACCAATGATTGGGGGAAATGTGCATGACGTGTTTGTTTTATTTTTTTTGGAGTTCAATATTACCCAGGCATTCTCAATAGTTTTGTTCATTACTCCATCTATATGTGGTTATAATAATTTTGTTTTGGATGTCATACAAGCTTAAATTTTTATTTTATAAGTTCTCAAGTGGTTTCCACATATGCTAGATTCCCAATTTTAAAGCAACTTTCATATAAGCCTAATCTCCATCTTTTAAAGTGGCCAAGAGTGGCCTATTTTCTAGCATACATTCAACTATCCATGCCAAAAAATTTATATCATAGTGAATTAATGGGATTTAGGATAAATCTCCTAAAACATACATTTCATACTGATATTAGTTCATAACTTCACTTCACGAGGCAATGATGGAGCCAAAGGTTCAGCTAGCCTTTGTATTCTTAAGCCACCTATTTGAAGGGATTGGAAACATAGTACAAACATATATCAACAAAATCATGACCACTTATCTTCACTTAGTAGGTGATGATGGAGCTAAAAGGCTAGCCTTTTCATTCTTGAGCCATTTTCCAAAGAATTGAGCACTCAATGCTATTCACAATATTAGTTTTGGTATAACATAGATCCAACATTACTCAACATCAATCAACATCACAATAGGTTTTGTATTGATATATGTACCCAATAAGGTGTATTCATTCCTTTCTCTTCCTCTCTTTTACCTAAATTTATACATTCTTATTTGAGATATAATGTATCTAGTGAAAACTGATCTACTCTCTGTTTTATCTTATAGATTTAAACTTCACAATTTTATCTCTCTATTCACACCCAACATTAGAAAAACTTAATGAGCTTCACCCTTATAGAAAAGTTTAGGTACAATTTATTTATTTCCTTTATCCTAGTATTTTGCTTTGCTACATCACTAGAATAAATGGGGGGGGCAAATTTAGTCATTTAAATACAAAAAATTGTAACTTAAGCATGACCAATAACACCTAACCCATAGGCCCCTCTTTTTTACTCTCATGACCCTCATAGGCTTGTTTTCATTGATTCCTAATCATCCATAGCCTTCTAGACATTCCTAGTTGAGCCAAGACCCTCTTTTCATGACCAATCTATCCCTTAGGTCTCATCTACCCAAGACAATAATGCCCAAATAGGATAGGAACATTAGTTCCATTGTTATCTGCTTTTAGTGTTGTTGTCCAATCTCATTTCTAGCCCCAATGGTCAATTCTTTATGGTTCCCCATCCTTCGCATTGTCATCCTAATGTGATCAAATTCAATCCATGACCAATAGATCCCTATAAAATCCCATTTAAAGATCATTTGGAAAGGGTTGGAAAATATTATCAAGCAAGCAAGAATATAAGTGAAACCATTCAATAAATCTTTCCTATTCTCTACATACAACCATCTAGTATAGTCCTAACCACATCTAAATATTTTCACTATTCCATTACATCTTACACACACTAACCCCTTTTTCCTATTTTCCAAACTTATCTTCAATTACAATGAAGGCTTATAAAATAGTAAAATCACCTCTATAGGGAACACTATTAAAAATGAAGGTTCATGAATGTAGAGATAGTGTCACATAAACCTATTGAAAAAAACCCATAAATCTTAGACTCTCAAGACAATAGCACCAAAAAAGGATTGTAGCACTGGTACCAATCATATATACTTTTGGTGCTCTTGTCCAGTCAAAAAATGAAGTTCAAATACTAGTTTGTGATAGTCTCATTTTCTTGCACAATCAATATCAACCTTTGTCTCAGTCAGATCAACACAATTCAAGCAAATTTTGATTTCTCTCTATTTACTTGAAATTTTTAGAAATTTTAAACAAAAATAATAATTAACAAATTGGTTGTTTAATTATGGCATAATTATTTACTAATTTTACCACTCAAACCTTTTAACTAAATTAGGAATAAAACCCAATATTCCCAAAATTGTTGAAGCAATATGTTATATCTCTTGAATGTAAAATTTTTATTGTTTATCTCACCTATAGTATTCCCCAAGAAATTCTCCATGCCTATAAACTCATTTCTATGTTTTTTGACCATGCATTGAGTAGCATCTAGTTTAACTTTGGAGGAATTAGGGACTGTACCCTACATGGTAGAGACATTAACTAAGACTAGGGCTTAGTTTTGATTTTGTTAATTAGGTGTGGTCATATAATTATTTAGATAATTAAATTTTTAGTTATGAATGACATGAGATAAGGGATCATAGTGTAAACCTACTTATAACTATTCTAAATGACATTTTGATTAGATTTTGAAATTGGATTCAAGGTCTAGAAATTTTGATTGACATTGGGCATAGTGAGATCCTACAAAAAAGGTTTAAAATATCTATCTATTTTGATAGATTTAGCATAGGCTCATGATTAATTATTTATGTTATATTATTTTCATTAGAATATTATAGTCATAGAGTCCAAGGTTTTTTTATACATTTCAAGGGCTAACACATCATTCGGTCTATATGTAGCATCTACTCAACTATACATGTAATGAAATTTGGCATTAAAGGCTATGATGGATTCATTAGGCTCCCTCTTCATAATGAAAAAGTGTTGATATATGACAATATTATTAGTAACCTACTCAAATTTTACAAGAAAAGCCATGAGAAATTGATTTTATGAATTAATTAAATTCTCTAGTAGGTTAATTAACCAGTCATAAACATCCTAAAATATAAATGGGAAATATTATAGGTGACATCCTCATGCATTACATTCATTAATCACAAATAAGTATTGAAATCCTTGATATGATCCTTAAATTTAGTCCCCATAGGGATATAATGAAGTAACATACTTTTCCATGTTCATGGGTAAATCATGAGTGAAACCTATTATGACAATAGCATATTTAGTTAACCAAGTGGCCATATTAATGTATGGGGATGGTTTCATTGGACTAGTTAACTTGGATTGGTTGTGGCTCTCCTAGGGATTTGTTTGTCTGATCTAGGTTGTCTATGAACCTATAAAGGTCATAACAATAATAGACAAGAATCAAAAGTGGATCTTGTTAGCCCTACTAGAGGATCTATTACAACTAAAGTGATCATTATATGAAATGAAACTACCATCCGTTTAGTTCCAAATAAATTAAATTTGATGTGTGTTTTATGTACACCACATAGTTTTATAAAGATGCCTCTAACAATTTAGGATTAGTGAATAATTTCATTCCAAGGCACAGGTTATAAGGTATTCAGTATTATAAATAATGACATGATGGAATATTAGTGAACAATGGGTTATTTATCTCAAATGGTAAAAAAATGTGATGGAATATAAAATAAACCAAAATTATAATTGAGGTTGATGGATGGAAGTAATCTAAGGTGTATTTTAATGAAAAAGTATAAAAAGGAGGGAGTAGTAGGGCATTAGACAAGGTTCATGATTTAAATATAGATGAAACCCTTTCAAACTAGTCCTTATGTGTAATGGGTTGGACAAGTACTAAAAGCTAATGTCTATTTTAAGTTTTTATTAACACATAAAAAACAAAAACACTTTTAATATTCAAAGGAACAAATACTATAAACTTAAATTTTCATAACCAAAGGTTGTTTCCAATGTAGAATTGTTATTTCACATCTTTTGTCAAAGGGATATTATGATTAGTAAACAAACATTGATCAAATTAGCTATTGCACAATATGGATAATTGTATTAATACACTTATACACAAATCAAGTAACTAGAATACCAACATGATGGAACTCTCTATGAGATACAATATTAGTAAGATAAATTTATATAAAGATAAATTTGTATAACAATCATCATAATTTCTTATTCATCTTAATTGAAAAAATCATCCTCCTCTTAGAATTAGGGGGGTTAAAGTATAAATAGATTTGGGATTGGGATACCTCATATTTCAAGTGAAGTCCAAATTTTCATGTTATAATTTAATATCATGTAAAAATCCATTCATATAATTATTTTTTATAATAATGCCTATAAATAATACCTATTCATCAAAAATATTAGATACCAAAAAGACAAAATAAAAAAATACTTGAGTAACAAATCAAACATGGAATTATATAAAAAATACTACCTATAATGCCAATGTTGCACCACTTTAAGATTAATATTGCATGCTCAAATCCTTATTTGTTATCATTAGAGTTACATCTGGAATAGTTGTCCTCATTGTATTTGTTTACACTAGGATTTCAACTTTATTAGATAGAATTGTTTGTGTAATTATGACTATAAGTGTAATTAAAGTCAACCCCTTTGATGTTTTCACCAGTGTATATCCTAAAAATTTAGACTAAGTATTTGGTAGATGGGGAGGAGTGGATGGTATACCTATTGAATTATTTTTTTGCTTGTGTTTCTAATTTATTAAATAGTGCATAATTCGAGGCAAAATCTATTTCAATTGTTTCATAATAAAGAATGGAAATTTTGAATAGTTGTGGAAGATTACACATTAATCTCCCATGAATGATCATATAAGATTTGAATTTCACATTTTGTATCTTTATTGGCTATTTTTTTTCTTACAAAAGTTATTGATTATATTATTTTATCATTAGTATTATACACAGTCCCTTATATTTCAATTCAAAAACTATTAGCATCCATCTAGAGCAGGTCATCAAAAACTAGCATTGTAACTAATTATCCCAAATGTGTATATATTCACGTCAACATAATGTATTTTAATATAGAGACTACCTATTTCTAATGTATCAAAAACTATTATACCAAGGTGTGCATCTCCTTATATCATTCTAATAGATAATCCCTATTCAGGGGTATATTGTTTTGTGCCAATGTAAGATCTATAACCAACCTTAAGTTTAAATGTGCATAATTTGTATTTCTTATGGTATTACCTATAAATTTGAGCTTGACATCTATATGTTTCATATTGACATAATATTTAGACATAATTTTTCACTCAAGATGTGATTGAAATCTTATGGCTCTTATTGAACAAATAATGATATATAACATATTAGTGAAACCTTAAACATTTTCCATAATATCCTTGGGAGATTAAATAACATTTATCTCTTGTAACCTTTTATTCAATTGATCACAACTTCTAAACATTTACTCGAGGACTCTCCTAGTCACATCTAAAAAACTATAAGGATCATCTTCATACTCATCTGAGTCCCCCAAGTGAGCCTTCCTATTATTTTCTAAGGATAATATATACTCACTCTTATGTATTTACATTGTCTCGCCCTCAACTAACATAGTATTCATTTACACTGTCCTCAACATATCTATATGTCTATAGAAATGCAAATCCATCTTAGGCTAGCTAGTAATAATCAAATCTTGATGGTTTGTTTCATCCTCTTAAAAATTATATATCTTAAAATGAATGTTTCATATAGATTACTCTATAGATTGACTATAGGTGCATAAGTGGAATATGTGGGATTAGCTCATGGAGGAATTGGTATTGAGGTAAATTGTATGTAATGAGAAGGTGTTGCTAGTTCAGGAAAAGGAAGAAAGAACTTTCTTCTATCCTATGAATTTCCTTCATGGAATTGTATCAATGATGTGTTTAGTTTTCCTTGGGATTTTATGCATGGATACTATGGAATAATATATTACAGTGTCCTAGGAATTAGGCCTACCCAATTGGGTAGATAACTTTTTTTATGGAGGCTATGTAGTAAAAATGGATGGGGAAATGAATATTCAAAATGTGTTTTTACCCAAGTAGTTTATGGATAAGTACTATTAAATAAAGAATGAGATATTGGCATTTCAGTAAAATTATTTAAATCTTATGTAAAATATGTATACAAAACCTTATTATTAACATTATTAGTGGAATTAATTGAATCATCTAGTTGGACTTGGTTGGTTCTTCTTAAATAATCATCTATTAACATATAACAAGTCTCATTAGTAGCTTAATCAATTGTAATAGTATCAATAGGAGTATTGGTTGAAGTGATAAGATAAATTAATTAAAAAAAGCTTACTTGTTTGCCTCTCTTAAAACAATACCACATTAAAAGAAATGGTACTTATACCATTATCTATGCCTCTCTAGTAATATTTTTCATAGTATCAACTATCATAACTACTTGAGTAGTTGTTGACATCTCCTTTGGACCAAGTTCCCTATTTTGCTCCTTAATAGAGACTAATCTGATGTCCACAACACTCTCTAATTTTTATGTTGTAATATTAGGAGGAGAGATTATAAAGGTATCTACTTATGCATGAGTAAATACTAAGACTAGAACTTTATGATTGAGTCCTACAACTACCTCCTTTATTTCCTTCTCTCTTTATTATTCTCCCTTTTTGTTCATGTTTTCCTATTTATTCCTCTAATATTTTAACTTTTTCCTCTTGTTTTCCACTTATTTATTATTCTTCATCTATCTCTATATAACTAGGACCTTATGAAACACCTATGTATTTCATAGGTTTCTCTTCTTTTAATAATTGTAAGAACTTGAGAAGATATTTTAGGACTTTTAAGTTTCATTTTGTATAAAATTATAGTTGTTTCAATAGAGGTAATAATTGGCATTGTGGGTATAAATGGAACAATGAATAACGGTGGATCCATTAGGAGTGTAGGTGTTAATTAAGTAGTAGTTGTGGGTAATGGTGAAGATGTTAGTATAATTAATATAGGTTAATATGTAATGGGAACAAAATTATATCAGTTTGGAAATGTGCTTGTAATAGTGACTTGTGGAAATGAAATGGAAGAACTTTTTGAAATTTTTATGGTAAAGGCATTTGTGTGAGGGAAGGTGACCCATTGGCCTATTCGGAGCTAGAGGTAATCCCATGCTTGTGTTAAATAAATGAGAAACAACACATGGAGGTCTTGGAAGACCCTTAAAGATATTATACCTAATATATTGGTCAATATCTTTGGATGTGACTATTTGCACTTAAGGATGAGGATTGTAAATTTATGGTGGAGATATCTCCTCATTATATATTACTTTTTCATCTTATTTTGTGATAATAAGATTATACTATATCCTCTTAGCCACTATCATTGACATGTTTTATTTGTGCATATTTAATATGGCATTGATATAATACTCAACATTAAAAAATATGGAGTCATGTCTAAACCATTGATGCCTATACATGATTTTAACCTTGTTCTTAATCATTTAAATAACATTCATAATAATATGCTTTGGATCACAATACCTAAATTCAACTTTTCCCAAACCATAATGCATCCTGACCTTGTCCACTAAATAAATATCTGCCCATTTTGTATATTGCATGTGCCCAATACTTGAATGAGTCTTGCAGATAAGTGCATGCTTAGCATTTCTCAAAATTATGTCTTTATGTTGAGTAATTAAAAAGTAATTTATTACTCAACTAAGTTATATGGAACATACCTTGGTAGATATAATCAGGCTATGCAATTTCCATCTACCCTTATCATTATATGGTAGGGGTAGAACTAATAGTCCCTAATATTTTAAATACTTATTTTAATCAAGTTTGATAACCTGCGCATGGCATGTTAATCAATGGACTACATACCATTAGATGAAATGTGACCTCAACTATGTAAATATTATTTCAAAATTGATATATATATATATACATATACATATATATATATATATATATACACATATACATATATATATATATATATATATATACATATACATATATATATATATATACATACATACATATATATATATATATACATATATATATATATATATATATATATATATATATATATATATATACATATATATATATATATATACATACATATATATATATATATATATATATATATATATATATATGGGTGAGGACAAATTTTTCACAAATGTTATTTTTAGGATAATCAGTAGATGACTTCCAAACCTCATCTTATGACATATTCACTATTTTATTTATGAAATCCACCAAATATGACATCATATAAAAATTACCATTTTCTATGTTCTCTAGCTTATAGATATGGAGTTTCAAGTTAGAAATAATGATATATCCAAGGCTTATATTATTTTTAGAACTCAAAATGATGTCCAGTAAAGGGACCCATATTTCATAGACATAATAAATACTAGGGAAACTAATAATATATCCAATAGTGCAATAATTACTCTTATCCCTAGTCTAAATTTAACTATGGGAATAGATGAAATTGAACTTGGAATTAAAACATTATCTAGGTTTGTGGCCCATTATTTTAATTTATCCTTGAATATATTTTTTGCTAACCATGCATCTACCATAAGTTGGTTATAGATAATCGTAGGAACTAGGATCCTATAGTAATTCTCAATGTGTTCCATGTGATATATATATATATATATATATATATATGGGTGAGGATAAATTTTTCACAAATATTATTTTTAGGATAATCAGTAGATGGATTCCAAACCTCATCTTATGACATATTCACTATTTTATTTATGAAATCCACCAAATATTACATCATATAAAAATTACCATTTGGTATATTCTCTAGCTTATAGATATGGAGTTTCAAGTTATAAATAATGATATATCCAAGGCTTATATTATTTTTAGAACTCAAAATGATGTCCAGTAAAGGGAAACATATTTCATAGACATAATAAATACTAGGGAAACTAATAATATATCCAATAGTGCAATAATTACTCTTATCCCTAGTCTAAATTTAACTATGGGAATAGATGAAATTTAACTTGGAATTAAAACATTATCTAGGTTTGTGGCCCATTATTTTAATTTATCCTTGAATATATTTTTTGCTAACCATGCATCTACCATAAGTTGGTTATAGATAATCATAGGAACTAGGATCCTATAGTAATTCTCAATGTGTTCCATGTGATGTATGCCATATTTGTTATCTTATGTTGAAAATGTAATATATTTCAAAAACTTTAAGCATTTGTAAATAAATCATTTATAAATTTTATACAAGGAATTACTTCTAATTTGTTTGTGGAATTATGTAATCCCACTACCTTGATTGATAGCATGTCATTGATGTATTTTCTGATATATATGGACAATTGTTCTTCAACCATGTTTGGATCTATTGCATCAACCTTTACCCAAATGGATGATTAGTGAATAAATTAGGATTTTAATGTTTCCAGATCAAACAATATGTCTATATAATCCATCTTTCCATCAATGTAACATGTATATGGAGGGGGAACATGAGATTAATATTCCATTGAAATTATGTGGAAGTATTTCTAATTACACTAGAAAGCGATGGGTTTTTATTTCATTAATAAGATTTAATTTGTAAATTCCACATGATAACAAGAGAGAAGTGTAGTCAAATTTTTGTTTAAAATCCAAATATATTGTAAATATTTCATTAGGATCAATATTTGAATGCATTGAGTTGTTAATTTAAGTGAATTTATTACAAATAATGAATTTTGATTTATTACCCATATAGTTCTATTTCATTTAATTTTTTGATATTTTAATGTCCAATTTTTAGTAGGTTTATCTACCAATTGGTATATTCTCATTGATTTTGGATGTTTAATCATATTAAAATTGAATATGTCTATTTATATAACTTTGAACACTTAATTTTGTGTCTTCAACTTGATTTGTTATAGATGAGCAGGATAGTGCCATATGGTTATCTCTCACCCTTCTAGAGGGTTGCATGATATTATTAACTATGTAAATAGTCATTGGATATGGATGAGAAGGATATTACCACATGGACATTTGTCACATTTTCACTTGCTTAAATGATTCTATATAATTTTCTTATTTCTTGGGTTGTAGGTAAGTAGAGTCAAGAGACATAGATTGATCTCACCTGTCCATATGCTTGCTAAGTTTTGAATATTCACATAAGTAAATATAATTTGTGTATGAGTGGGATGTTTCCATTTGGCATGATATTGTGAGTTCATATGCCTAGGATCATTTAGAATTTGATTGTTAGAGTGAATATAAGTGAGTGAGTGAAACTAAGACATTTGGTAAGATCACAATAACTCAGAGATAAAAATAAAAAAAGCCTTAGTCATGAAAACAACCATGTTATGATCATAAGAAAAAATGGACTAAGAAATAACATAGTTAGTTTTATTGGTCCCTTCAAATGAAAGATTGATTTGGAATAATTTCCAAAATTAATGTAAGACATTTTATCTCATACTCAAATTCTAAATTTCATAAAGCAATAATATATTAAAATTAGATAATAGACTAACCAAATAACTTCGTAAAGTAAGTCAATTTGTGGTTTCTAAGGTTATCTTATTGTTGGAATTTGCCTTGAAGAAAATTTTCTAGCCAAAGTGGGTCCTTATTTGAAAAATACAAATGGGGTGTGTTAGGGCATAACACAATGGAATTCGAAAAGGATCATTTATGCAATAATCATTCAATTCCCTCTAATCACCATAAACTCTGATTAATCATGATTTATTGGGTTTCACTAATATGGGACTTACCAAACCTTCTTTTTCAACTAAGCATATGATTCTTTTTTCCTAAATATTCCCAATCTCTAACTTCAAATTTAGCTTCATATTCATGTTTAGTATATATGGGCATTTCTTTTATATGACATGTACCCTCCTTCAAATTAATATGCATCTCCCATAAAGAAGGGTATAGACCCTTCAATTTTAAAAATATGGTGGGAAATACATCTTGAAAGTATTACAATACTTGAATTTTCTCTAAAATTAGGTTTTATGTCCAATAATCTCCTATTGTCACAAATTTCAAGTGCAAACTCCATACCAATGTTTTCCACTACCTTATTTACTAGTTCCTAATATATTTTTCTAGATCCATTTTGAATGAAATCTAATCATTGCCTTTCCCCTTCCTACTCTTGAATATTCATGTTTCACATCTTGAATATTTTTCTTCTTGGTAATATTAGTTTTAGGATCTTATATCTCTAAAATTAGTTCAAATAATATTTTCAAATATAAATCCTCTTCATTTTCACTAGATCCTAACTATTTTGCATTATACAAAATCTTGTAATAATATTTAGGTAGAAAATCTTCTTTTTCCTTCTCCACTCAATAACGTTTAATGGATTTGTGTAGATGTAATGTGTATTTTTATTTGCAAATTTTAATTTTGCATAGATAGTATGTCCTCTTCACACCCATTAATGAATAAGATATTCAAAATTTGTAGATATTTATAAATATGGGGTTCTCATACTAAAACACAGTTTTTTTATAAAATACAGTTGAACCTAAGGCCAAATTTTGGTTTCATGTCTACACTCCTGGTGTATTTACCATGCACTTGTAAAAGGTGTTAACATATGTTGTAATATATTTACTCAATATTTTAATTTAGTAGACATATTATGTTTACCATATGTATACACATGTATATTTAGGTTAGTATACTTTACCTCTATAAAATTAGTTAGCGTTATGAGATCCCAGGGGAGAAATAGAACCATTCTCTCATAATTGAATTAGCCTCTTACCAATATAATCTATTTGATATATGAAATTTACACCATGTATTATAAACACATTTTATTTCATAGTTCAGTTCACTGATTCTTTGATATACATTGGAGACATTTTTGTTCCATTCTAAATATAAAATACACTAAATTTTAAGTTACAAAGTATTATGACAATTATATATCTATATCAATTACCATTCTCATAGGTCCTACACCATGGTCTCCACATGCCTAATTTATCATATGTGCATCTAAGTCACCAATTAAATATGAATACACTTTCCATATAAGAGTTCCCTCATGAGTGGGTTCCATATAATCCCTATCCATATGAGTCACTTGATATAATATATCTACTTATGAATTATTTAGAGATCTCATAAATGGAGACTTGTATTGTTCTATATGGAATTGTGGACTTGATCCATTTTAATTATAATCCAATATGAAAAGTGTTTTATTTGTTACATCTATGTAAATTAGTGAACTTTTTATGTGAAATCAATTAACTCTCTACTTTATGTATCCTATGACTTTAATTTTATGATAAATTTAAACCAACTATCTCTTCTACAAGCATATGGAAAAAAATACTCATTGGGAATGATATAAGGCTTGATTATAGTATTGTTCAATAGATTGATAATTATATTTCACCTTGATGTTCCTCAAATTTATTATCCATTATATTTATGGTTATATGACCATCATACCCAAACTTTTTTATAAATAAATATAGGGTAATGAATTTCATCCATTTTCATATCAATAAATTAGAAGTATCCTATTAGACTTAGATCATTTACTTTGACCTCCACATCCTCTAATTTCCTAATGGGTTTAAACCTAAACATAGTTTATAAGTCTCAATGTCATAGTGTTATAGATAAGGACTAGTCTTCTAATGGACTTCGATGTAGACTTAGGAATCATGTTTATTGTGATTTATATTATAGCTCAAATTTTCACCCTTTATATGGTGTTTCAATCCCTCTCAATTTGGATATACAATGGGATTAGTCTTAGGCTGTGGGTGACCTCTAAATATACTAAACCTCTAGGTTATAGGGATAGCTCCCCTTCATGTATCAATTGGTATTTAATATTAACTTGATTACAAAGGAAAAGGGAGAGACAAGACATGAAATAAATATATCTAAGGAGGTGATACACCAAAAAAACACCCTCCACTTGACTATCATGCACTTAAGAACAAAGATTAGGCCTAAATCTGATTGCACTTATCAAAACAAGGACCTTCAAGTAAAAATGTTTTGACATGGAGGTGTTTGAGAATAAATTTAATATTAGGTTTATTAAATGGGTCTAAATTTTATCAGAGGTTCTTGATATAATATAAAATGATAAGGATGAGGATAGATAAGTTTTATTATAATGTGCAGGATAGTATATAGAATTCATATTTATCATAAGCATGTCAGAGAGAAATTATCATGTGATAGATAATAATTAGGATTAACCAGAGCTTTCTTAGGGTTTTTAGAGTATTTTAATTAATTTAAATAGGATTAAAGAAAACATTAAACATATTAATGTATATAAGTAATAAAATAAGAAATAAAATAGGTAACCATAACTAGAAAGTCTATGTTGATCTCAATAAATTTTCATCATCTTCTTCATACAATAATACAATTTGTAGTTGTTTTTAGTTCCTAACTATTCAAATTATTCTTGTATATTGGCACCAAAAAGAGAGGACTATTCATCTTCTATCATTTTATGAGTCATGGAGGATAGGACAAAATACATATAGATGACAATTTTATACATAATGTATGAGTATCCAAATAATACCCTACATAGCTTTAATTATCTTATTTATTTTCCTAACACTTTCATTGACTTAAAATATTGTCTCTTATTGAGACAATGTCATAGGTTCATGTAATTGTGCACTAAGGCAAAATCTAAAAAACTAAGTAGACTAGTAAGAGTTGTAGTAATTTCTCAAGGCACCACTTCTGATTTTCACCTCTTGTACACTACTTAGCCTCCCTTTTAGGTTATAAAATAAGTAACATACTAACCTATTGCCCTTTCAAGTTTTCAATAGGCTAGTATAACTAGGTGGCTACCCTTTATGGGTTTTCAACCATCTTGGCCTCACTTATTGTACTAATTAGCCAATACAAAAAAGTGTGTTTAAAATTGTACAAATTTTTTTGCATTACACAAGACTCAATTATAAGGGGGTGGCATTATTGAGGAAAAAGATTGGCTAGTAGGATCCTTGGCCCCAAGCTTAGTAGCCTTACACTATGTAATTTTTTTTGGAGCTCAGATAGTGGCTTATAAATAGGAACATTTAGAATAAGGGCCACCTCATTATATAATGGAGCATGATCATTTTTTAATGTGTACTAGTCAAGCACCACTTCCTAGAGTATGAAAATTAGTACGCACATTGGTGCATAAAATCCAATGAGTTCCTTTAGGTCTGAATCCTAAGTTGTACTCATGTTGGCCTTTATATTACTAACCTTTATTAGAATTTCATCACTTAACTGCTCTAAATTTTCTATGAGGCCTTCTACTTGAAGACTTATCAATGTCCTACATCATAGGTCCTTCTGCTAGATGAGGATTTAATCATGTACATTATCCCTAACATTAAATTGTTGTTGGAGGGAAAGATTAGTTTCATTCATTGATGTAGTTTGACTATGAAATGTTTTCATGGATATTACATCTATGGTGAAGTTTGTGCTAGAACTGGTAAGAGAATTGTCAAGATACTACTTCTAGTCCAAAAGACTGCATGCAACTTAATGGGCTTGGAGTGTTACAATGTCAATCATGCTTTGATACTCATGTAGCAGAGTAATCAAAGTTATGACATAAGTCCTTAGATTGTAACCTAGAGTAATTATTGCATGAATTTGTTGAGCTACACACCAATCTTTTATGAGCTCTGAGACTAAGGTCTTAAGCCTACTATAGTAAGACATCACTTGGTCCTCAATGACTCGAGAGGCCAAGTTTGGGCAAGTGTCTTTGATCATATTTTAAACTTAATGAATATGACCCATAAGATCCACATTATATACCTTTGTTTGATAACATTCTTGCTCTAAGGAGGTGGCTTTTATGTGATGGACTCATATAAAATTATGACACACTCTAAGTATTTCTTTAAAGGTAGTCAAGACATGTCCAAAGAGGCCTCCTGCTTGACTTGAAGAGTGGCCAAAGTGCTAGTGGATGTTGCAAGATCTGATCATGGCATGGTGGCTAGTGGAAGAGATAAGGTAGTGTGCCAAATAGCTACAGAGGCAACATCCTAGAACCAAACACCTCCTAGTGATAGCTAGGATCCTGGTTGTATTATGGGTGGTGCTTGCTTCTATGTTGTGGTCTTTACTTATAGCTTACTTTATTATGTAACGTCTTCAGCCATTTTTCATTTGGCCTCCTTTTCTTCCTCATGTTCCTTATTTTTGGCTTCCTCATTATTTTTCTCATCTTTTTTATTCTTTCTTTCCCTTCTCTTCCTCTTTTATCTTTTTATTTTCTTTTGCTTCCTCTTTCTCTTTCTTCCTTCTCTTTTATTATTCCTCTTTGTTATTTTTCTCTTTTTCTTCCTTTTTATTTTGTTATTATTCTTCTCTCTTCTTCTCTTATTATTTCATAGATTGGGACTATGCATGGGCTTGTGCTTTTACCTACTATTACCATAGGGCTTCATCCTCCTCTTCTTTTTTCTTTTAGTAGTTTCCTCTACCTATCACTATGTTTGGAGTATTGTGTCTTGCTTCCTCCTTTATTATTATTCTTCTTTTTTGCTTCTTTTATCTCCCCTCTTATTCTTGATTTTCTACATCAACTAATTCTTGGGCCTATTTAGCTTTCTAAATGTCCACCTCTGCATCCCTAACCTTTTATGTGGCATTAGTTTCTTTAGATTGTTGCATTATATGTGGTTTTTGAAATTATTATTTATTTCACTTCTTTCCCTCCTTTCTAGGCCAAGACTCAACTGCATAAGTGGATTCTTTCCTAAAATCTTACTATTCCTCTATGATTGACTACTCTAATGCAAGATCCTCAACATTTTTAGCCTATAATGATGGTGGTAAATCATCTGGTCACACCTCTAAACTTAGAACCTACATCTTCTTCTTATTGATTATGCTAGTTTTCATTAAGGTAGTGGTACAAAAGATTCATGAGCATATTGTGCTTCCTACATAATAGCTAGTTGGACAAATGTCCATTCCTCTAAGGCAGAGGAGACTATTTCCCCCTACCATGTTTTAGGCCTATGCACAAGTTGTTCAAGTGGGATCTTTGGTAGGGATGAAAAGATGATATCCAATACAAATGTTGGAGTAGTTGAAGGCTAGAAGAACTCCATTCTATGCTGGATTTGATTTTTTCCTTCTCAGATTATTTCAATAATGATGGAAGGTGGGAAAGATGGAAGGTCCACCCAGATCTCTAGGGGAACCTATTTGTAGACTTGCACTATGTGCACTACCTTATAAAAGAATAATTATTTTTCATCTTCCTTCTCATAGTAGTCTCTAACCATGTTAGCCACCATGACCTAGTAGACTTATTATTTGTTGATGCCCATCTAAATGAGATTGTAGGAGTTATCTATCTGCAACAACTTTGTATCATCCTTATAAATCATAGTTTTGCATATTATTCACTCTAGGGGAGGGGACACTAAGTGAGTATTTTCTTTGAACTTCCCCTTCTACTGTTGTAAGCTACATGCTACCTCTAGTTGTTATACAGTAGGAATATATATGGCAGGTGGTATATATTATAAATGAGTTTCATGGTGAGATACATACTCACTTTGTCAATCCACGTCAGCCTGTAACATATGAATTATGATGAATAAGGGGAATGGATTGAATGGTGAGTTTGGTAGCTCATGGATTATGATAAATAATACTTTAGGTAGTAGGGTGATTTTGGCATATTAACCTTGGTACCATAGGACATGAGGTGGCACTCAAGGATGTGTGGTGATGAGGTTTATGTACTCCTCCTACTAAACATTGAACTTTCCCTCATGTCTGAGAGCTCCATTCTCTTATGTCAAAGCAAGATTGAATAATTATTATGTTTGCTAGTAGTTTATGTTTGGATGTACTTTGCCCTTTGATGATGTCCACTATGTGAAGTAAATAAAGAAAATTAGGAATTGGTACTAAAACATCTACCTAGGAGATTTGCAAAACTTCTTGACATTTACAAGTAACTCCTTCACAAAATAATTAAGCCAATTGAATTTGTCATTTATATGGATCATTTGGTGGGTGATGTCTATAACTCCCTTACGTATTTTATTGGTACATTTAGTCATCTACCAAAATCTTTTGGGGATGCACTGAATGAGAATGCACACTGATTTATTTGGGATTTCATTAATAGGAATCCATTAATTGGCCTATACATATAGATATAAAACTTCTTGCAATATGGGAGGCATTTTTGTATTATAAGGAATGCAAGAGTCTCCTCACATAGGCATGCCCAAAGCTTAGGCCATGGATTTTATGTTGATTACCATAGCCTTATGCAAACCTAAATAGATAATGTCCTCATTGTATTTCCTAAGTAATACTTGAATGGTCTCTCTTATGTCACCAAATGTGGGTAATATTAATAAGTTCTCAATATCTATGTTTTGAAACTGATGGGGAGCTATGAGAGTGAGTGGTTGTGCATTATCAATAGGGTCAGGGTAGAAGAGCTTCTAATCAGCTTGGTGAAGTTACTCAAATGGATCTTGGTCACTATACTTAGTTTGCTAGAGTGCCATGTCAACACCCATGGCTTCTTTTTGTGCATCTATAAGAGACTTGATTAGCTATGAAGTATCCATGACTATGTAAAATGGTGATATTAGAATGCTCTATATGCTCTATGAAAAGAAAATGAGTCAGCTCTTGATAGTTGTAGCTTGTGAAAAATATGTTCAAAGATGAAATACCAATTTTCTATTCAAAATTGACCTTTATAGATTTGGCACCTTTTGGCTTCCATGTCTAGGCTATGCTTAGCTATCTACTCATATTGAATGTAATGGTATATGTGGCAAATCTATTTTGATCTAGCCATTGAATTAATTATTCATTAGTACATGTATGGAGTTATGTTGTTATGTTATTTGATGTCTATATGAAGGGTACGGGTAGCTAATGTTGATAACCCACTAATTTATTAAGAATCATGTAAATTAAACCTTGTCTCATGCATTTACTTTTAGTGGATAACCATTATCTGATAAATATCTTGTTGATGGGATGTTTCAAGATATTTCCTAGACTTAATATTTTTTAGTCACTCTTTTTTTACTTTTTTGGTAGCACACATGCATCCTCCTTTGCATGTTTGGTGCATGAAATTATTGATCTTTGTAATTCACAAATGTTGTTTTTGATATCATCTACAAATAAATAAATAGAAAAACACACACACAAATCATAAAAATCAAAGAAATCCTAGGCTACATGGTGCTACTCAACACCCACATAGATTAAAGAATTAGATCAATTGACTATTGGTGGTAGGGCTTAAACCTAAAACCATATACCTACACTGATAACATGGTTCCTTGAATATTTCTTAAAAATAATGGTTCCTTGATTGGTTAGGTTATGTATAATGTATTTATTTTTTCATCATATCTGTAACTTGCCTATGAATGCTCTAAATTGATTGTCATACAATAAAACTAGTTGTTCTTTATGATTTTCTTTTTGGTGCATGTTTCTATCATGCCACACTTTATAACTCTACTCTTGAACTTCCTACATCTAAGATTCTCTATGTCTAAACTCATCCATCTGATTTAGTTTAAAGAGCTGGTTAGTAAAAGACTCATGATATCCAAGTCACATGAGCATGGTAGTATGTAGGCTGGGTACTAAATATTCCATCAGCATGATTACTTCCAAACCATACATCAATTAGAATTGTGTAAATCCTATATCCATTTTTTGATGTGTGTCATATGTGTAAAATATCATAGGAATGTGATCCTCCTAATAATCCTACTTAATATCATAGATTGTTGTTAGCATCTTACCTAGTATGTTATTAGATGCTTCAGCTTGGCCATTGGCTACGGATGATATGTTGTGTTTTTATGATGAGAGATCATAAATTATTCAATCATAGCCTTAATGGTATTATTAAGAAAGTCCATTCCTCTATCATTGACTAATTTTATATGGTATCCAAAATTTTTAATGATATTTTCATATAGAAACTTCACTATCCTTCACACCACAGCTAGGGGTTACAACAACTTCAACCCACTTAGTAAAATAATCAATCATAGGTAATGATGTATCTTGTAATTAAATTACTTAGATGTTTGCATAAAAGTATTTTATATCACATAGAATAATAAAATATGAGAGATCACATAATAATAATTGACATTAGAGTAGAATAATAGATAATATATCAAATCCAGTTCGAGGGGACAACTTCTATAATAATACACTAAGAGTATAATATTTAACATCATGATCAAAGACTACCCACTACATCCTATATATAGTCTACTTAGCCATGGTTATTCCATAGACTTACCTAACTAAGAACATAGAGAAATATAATAAGAATATAAAAGAGGTATGAAAGCCAAAATTTGGCCACACATATCCCAAGACACACCAAAGGTTAAGGGTATAACATGGCCCTCCCCTTCAAAACAACATTGTATTCAATGTTGAGTCAAATCTATATGTTTCTACATAAAGGATTCATCCTTCCAAGTAACATCTTCATATGTTAGATTCTTTTATTTTATCAGATACTCCTTAATCACTTGAGACCATAACTATTTAGTACACATTTGGAAGATCACCTTAGGATCAATAATAACTCTTCCTTCCTCATCCAATTTTGATAACTCAATTTAGGTAGCAACTTTGTGTCTAATGACTTTATTTAGGCATGATACAAGAAATACTAGATGTACGCGAGTGGAGGAAGGAAAATCTAACTTATAGGCCACACTACCAATTTTTTGTAAGATCTAATAAGGCCCATAATACTTAGGGGACAACTTGTTATCCTTTTTCTATTGCTTTAAGGACATCTAATTATATGGTTGTCAGTGAACAAAGACCCAATCACCAATGTGAAAGTGCCTCTCATTCCTATGTTTATCTGCTTGTTGTTTTATGCAATTTTGGGCCATGGCTAAATTTTCATGCAAATTGATAAGGAACTCCTATTGATGGTGAATATGTTCTTCAATTACATGAACCTTAGGATGGACCTTCAAGGTTAAATTTATGGATAGAGGGTGGTATCCATATAGTGCTAAAAAAGGATACATTTTGGAATAACTATGAATAAAAGTATTATACTAACATTTAGAAAGTGGAAACCAATGAACCCATTTATCCTATTTATTAGAAACAAAAAAATGGAGATTTCTTCTAGACATATGTTAACTACCTCATTTTATCCATATAATTAAGGATTATAGGATGAACTATGAGCCAACTAGGTACCCAACCATATAAATAACTCAATCTAAAAACTACTAGTGAAGATGGGATCTCTATCACTGACAATGATTTTAAGGGTACCATACAATTTATGAATTGTATTAAAAAAAGAAAAATATACTATAATAGTAAAAAATGGCTATGATAAAGAACATAAATGAGCATACTTACTGAGATAATCTACCACAACCATGATAACATTTTGACCATCAAATCTTGGTAACCCTATAATGAAATCCATAAACACCTCTTCCAAATGTTGGTTAGGGATGGATAAAGGCTGTAAAAGAGCTAGGGTTTTTGACAGTTTCTCATTTATTTTATTGATAGATCATACATTTAGCCACATTTTTGGATATCCCCTTTGGTTCCTTCCTAAAAAAATCCTACTTGATTCTATGATAGCTTTTCAAAATTCCTAAATGACCCCCAATTGGATTTTCATGAAGTTCTTTACGAATTCTTTATTTAATAAGAAAATTCCTACATAGGTATAATCTATCTTTATACCATAATTCATCACCCTTCCATGTAAATTTTTAAAATCCACCCAAACCTTGCTAAAGATTATGAATCAAATCATGGGTTTCACTATCCTTGTCTCATTCTAATTGTGCTTCGTCTAGCCAATCTACCTATAGAATGTCATAGCATATAGTAATTCCTTAACTAATTCATCCTTACTAGATAGTACATCTACCACTAGATTATCATTGCCTTTATTATCAACTATTTCAAAATCATAGATTAACAACTTAATTACCCATTTTTGTTGTTCCTTAGATGATATCCTTTGTTCTAAAAAATATTTGAGACTATCATGATCAATCTTTACCTCGAATTAATGACCCATCAAATAAGGCCTCCATTATTTGACTACATGAAAAATGGCCGTCATTTATTTCCCATAAATGGGCTTGTGTTGATTTTTACCTTTTAGTTAATGACTTTTAAATGCAAGTGGTCTACCTTATTGCATGAGTAAAACACCCATAGCATACCTAGATGCATCACATTAAACCACAAAATTCTTGGAAAAATCAAGATTAGTCAACACTAGAGTGGTGCACATCATCAATTTCAATTTTTCAAATGCCCAAGTAGCTGTATCAATCCACTAAAATGTGTCTTTCTTTAACAAAGATGTGAGTGCGGTTGTAATTCTATCATAATATTTGACAAACCTATGATAGTAACTAGTTAGCCCCAAAAATCCCCTTAGTTGCTTGAGTGTCTTGGGAATTGACCAATCTACCATTTCTTGGATTTTTTAGGATCCACCTTTTCTCCTATATGTAAAACTAGATGACCCAAATACTCAACCTCACAAGCTCCAAATTACATTTGGAATGTTTGGCATATAACAAATGTTGTTTCAAAATTGAGAGCACTTTTTCATATGGTGAAAATGGTCTTCCCAATTTTTAATGTAAATGAGAATATCATAAAAAAATGCCAAAACAAATTTCCTCACAAATGGCCTAAAAATATTATTCATCAAATTTGAAAGGTAGATGGTGCATTTGTTAGCCCAAAAGACATAACCAAAAAGTCATAATGGCCCTCGTGAGTCCTAAAAGCAATTTTGGGTATGTCTTCATCACAGATCTAGATTTGATGATAACCAAAATGCTTATCTAACTTAGTAAAATAAAAAGCATTGTTTAATTCATATAGAAAATCATCAATGATAAAAATAGGAAACTTATCTTTGATAGTGTACTTTTTGAGTTCCCTATAGTTAGGACACATCTTCTAAGTGTCATCTTTATTTTACACCATGACAACTAGTGAAGAATATTCACTTTGGTTATGGTGATTGATTCTTGCATCCAACATCTCTTATTCCTTTCAATTTCACTTTTCTAGGCATAAGGATACCTATATGGATTGATGTTAGGTGGTGTACTACCAAGAATAAGTATTATAGTATGATCATGCATGCGGCTAGGTGAAAGTACTTTTGATATGTTATCACAAATAACTGAATATGCCTCAATCAATTGTTGTAGATTAGTAGGTGTAAATGGTTGAGTCAGATGAGCTTCCATGGAAAAAAAGTGAGCTAAAAATCCATTAATGCCCTTTTAGAGAATCTTTGTCATTTGATGGGAGCTAACAATTTGTGGAGATTTATCCCTTAATCCCCTTAGCTCAAATGTCCTTATCTTAGAATAAAATGAATAATTCTTTGAAATTTATGTCAATAGTGCCCAAAGTGGTGAGCCACTATACTCCCAAAATAATGTCATCTCCCCCCATGGGAATAGCAAACATAGGAGAATCCAACAAGTACTCTCCCATGGATAGCTTAATACTATGGAATTTTCTTGAGTAGTTGATAGTACCACCATTTGTAATCATGATGTAAAATTATAGAGAAGGATAAATGAAACAATTTAAGTGAATATCCAACTTATTATTGGTGAAGTTCTGTGTGCTCCTATAATCAATCAAAACAATGACCTTTTATTTCTTTAGAAAACCCACCACCTTAAGAGTTTGGGTAGTAATAATAATAAAAAGGGCATGATAGGAAATAGTAGACTAAGACTATTAAAATTCTTCCTTAAGACCTTATTCATCCTTACCAAGTGCCTCCTCATCATCATCATCCTCATTGTCACCTTTGATGTAAAACATCTTCTTTTCAGTATAATGATGGTCTTTAATCCATTTGTTGTCGCAACCATAACACAACCCTTTAGGTCACTTCTCATTAATTTGTTAAGGTGTTAGTCTAGTGGGTTGAGGATATGATGGTGCTAGAAATGTGTGATAATGACTAGTAGTGAAGTTTTTTTGTTTGACCATCTCTTTTTAATTTTTTATACGTGCCTATGGAACAAATTTTGATACAGATGATAGGCTAAAAATCCAAACCTCCAATTGGATGCTATATTTGAGACCACCTAAAAATAGATCAGTTAAATATTCCTTAGTGATGTTTTCCTCTCGTAAGGATATATTTTAAAACTGATGAATATAATCTTTCCTAGTTCCCATTTATTGTAGTTTGGCTAATTTGCCCAAGTAGTTCTCAGAGACATTATTATGATAATGAGCTAACAACTCATCATTGAAAATAGACCATGTAATAGCAGCACCATTATTTTTGTTTTGAGCACACAACTAGTGATACCAAATGAATTACTTAGGTTCCAGATACAAAGATGTCATTATTACCTTTTGAGAACTAGGAGTTTGATGTACATCAAATAAATTATCAATTTGGGTAATCTATGTGAAAGGATCCTTACCATTAAACTTATGCATGTCCACTTTAGGCAACATCAATTTCACACCAAAATTAGAGTTTTTAGTGTTGAGAAGAGGACCCAAATGGTGAGGTGGAGGGTTGTTTGACTATAACTGAGATGAGAGAGTAGCTAATGAATTAGTGATATAATTAAATTGATTGTGAACACCATTAATCTCTTGATGCATGCCTAAAACATTAGTTTGAACTGCAACAATTCATCATGCCACACCAATCCATTTGTGCCAGCTTAAAGTTGAGAAATCAATGGATCTAAAGTTCCATATTCCATGTCATCAACATGAGTATTCTTAGGAGTTTCTTTCCCCCCTTTTCATCCATTTGTAGAAGGACTAGCCATATACAAACCCTTGGAGGGTTTTTTCCCCAACAAAAGTGTACCAAGATATGGTACCATTGTGATCACCTCACCAAGATAAATCCAATGACTACCATTACACACTAGGGTAAAAAAGTTTGGCATAAAAAAGTGTACCAATGGAATATACAATTGTGATTGTCTCGTTGAGATGAATCCAATGACTATAATTATGCAAAGCCAATTTTTTTTTCTAGACTTCTTTTTATTTATTTTTTCAAAAAAACATTTCAAATAATACTATGCTAAAAGAAAATATTAATTCTTCCTAGATTGCAAGTTATGTTTTCTTTCTCCTTCCCCTCATAGAAGTCATGCCTCTCTAGATCTAAAAGAACAACATAGGAAACATGCCCAAATCAAAGCTCTGATACCACTTGCAATGAAATTACTTAGATGTTCACATAGAATGACTTTATATCACATAGAATAAGCAAATATGAGAGATCACAAAATAATAATTGACAATAGAGAATAATAATAGATAATATATCAAAGCCATTTTGAGGGGGCAAGCTCCACAATAATGCACTAAGAGCAAAATACTTAACATCATGATCAAAGACTAACCACTACATCCTATATATAGTCTAATTATCCATGGATATTCTATAGGCCTACCTAACTAAGAACATAGATAAATGTAACAAGAATATAAAATAGGTATGTAAGCCACAAGTCGACCACCCATATCCCAAGGCATGCCAAAGGTTAAGGGTGTAGCATATCTTTCTTTAATACACTTGCTTGGTGAATTGATTAGTCTAATAAAATCAATTCCCTATTGCTCAAAAGACTACTCAGCTAATAGAGGCTAGAAAGGGATCTCATCTTTATACAATGGTTTACCCATATGCTGATAAACATCACAATGTTTTGCAACTCTGTGTGCATCTTAGAATAAATTTGGCCACCATAGTCCACTTTGTAATAACTTTCTAGTTATGGATTCTCTCACAAAATTCCCTATTACAACTCCTTGATGAGCTTCCTCTAAGATTTAAGGTCATTCATGTTCTAAAAAAACCTTGTGTAGGACTTCATCCTTTCTTAAGTGATATAAAAACCCATTAATGATTGTATATGGTAGTGATCTATTCACAAACTAATTTTTATCCCACTCCTGAAAGTGTGTAGGGAAGATTTATTGCTTGAGGAAATTGGTAATGGATTCAAAGTTTTTAGGAATTGTAGAGACATGAAAAAGTGGGCATAAAGATATTTTTCTTATAATTCTTTTGGATCTTCCCCATTTTGTATGAAATTGAGATGGTCTAGTCCTACATTTTCTCTTTTTGGCTTGACATTTGTGGAATTGAAACTCTTGGAATAACATCAACCATCAAGAGATGTATCCTCCTAGCATCAAATTTTTGACCAAATATCATAGGTATTGATGATCATGAAGACTTACAATGGTGTCATAAGTAGATAGTGCCAAAATTTATGAAGTGCAAACATAATGGTCAGTGCTTCCCATTCTATGATTGTATAGTTTTTCTCTATGTTAGATAATTTTTTTTCTATCAAAATGAATAGGATGGTTTAGTGCACCATCTCTAAGTTGTACAAGTACAACACCAACTATGATTATTGAAGTATCCACATGTACATGAAATTACTTTATCTAGTCTATAAAAATAAGTATAGGTATAATAACTAGTCTTTGCTTCAGCTCAATAAAATCTACTTGGCATTATAAAGTCTAGACAAACATTGCATTATTGTGTAGTAAAGATTCCAATGGATATGAAATAGTTACATACCATTTTATGAGCTTATAATAGTATCATATATGCCCAAAAAAGGAGTGTACTTTGGTGGTGCTAATAGGTGGAGGAATTCTTAGTATTATTGCAATTTTAGCCTAATCTACTAGAATACCTTCACTACATATTAAATTTCCAAGAAAAACACCAAAAGGTGTGAAAAATAATCATTTATTCAAATTGAAAGTGATGCATAGAGATCATCATCATTATAACATTAGACACAACTTAGATAAGTGTTCTTTGAATAAGGAAAAGAGTTCCCAATCATCCAGATAAACTTTTAAGAAATCATGCATAAAATCCTTGATGTTGTAATCACTACATGAAGGAACACCATAGGTGTATTCTTAAGGCCAAAAGGCATGACCTTATACACAAAATAACCCCATTCCATTGTAAATATCATTTTTTCTCAATATTCTTCTACAATTAGGATCTGATGATATCCACTAAAACCATCTATAAAGGAATATACTTCATGTCTTATGATAGATTCTAAAACTTTGTCTATGAATGGTATTACAAATGGATCATTTACACATGCATAGTCCAAAATATGGTAATCCTCATAAATGTGTATTTTTCCTATTTTATTAGGATAAACTACCATAAGACTTACCTAATAGGATTTTTATACTAGATAGATTATCCCTACATCCTTCATTCTATCCAATTCGACCTTTACTTTTAGCTTCATATTTGGATTGAGTTTATATGGTTGATTCTTGATTGACCATGAACACTCCTTCAATTTAATTCACATCTCACCAAGAGATGGGTCAACTCTTATAGATTATAATAATTTTGTGGGAAAAACATCGTGGTAATCCTTTATAAGTTATAGAGATTTTAAAATTTTATTTTTCATCTAATAGTCACCTATGCTTACTAGTTTTAGAACATCCTCTGTTACAATCTTAGAGACATGATTCTTAATAGGATACTAATAAATATTATGTTTTTTTCATTAAAAAATTATTGTATCCTACTTTTTCTTTCTTATTTAATAATTTGGATGTTGCATAGCTTGTCTTCCTCTATTAATGTTGCATTAGTATCCTTGAGTGGTTCAATAGGTCATTCTAGCTTAAATAAATCATTTAGATATAAATCATCATCATCAATAGAATCTTCAATGTTTTATGCCTCGTCTTTGATCTAGTGACATGTATACATTAGATATTTTTCTTTGTTCTTAGTAGCCTTGTACCTTTGTAGTTCTGAGTTAAGATCAGAGGCTACATTCTTTTGCACATTAGATTCTATTATGGTGTTCAAGTATTCTATGCACCAATGGCATAAAAAATACTTGAGTTTTTATAGTGAATTATAGACTAGAGGATTTTCATCTTTAAACACAAAGGTATGTATAAAATCACTTTACACTTGTGCCCAATGTTTGGTCTCCCTTTTGCATTCTTGGTGCATGTACTAGGATGTTATTAGTGGATCAAGTGTATGGTGAAATATGTGAACCCATTACTTTGGTGCCACATGTTTTTCATTATAGCATTTAACACATTTATGTATATTAATTGTGGGACAATCACCTTCTTAATAGAATGGCCAATTGGTGTAGATAAACTATGGTAGCTAGAATCTAATAATCATGATCTCATAGGCATCATCCCATTATATCTAGTTGTCCTAATGAGTTGCCCAACATGTTGAAGCAACTCACTTTAGAACATAGTTTAAGGCACTAATTTACTAATTGATGGTCATAATGTAGAATTACAAGCACAAAATGAAATTATTAAGTTCTTTTAAGCATAGTATTTATGAATTTGTCACTCATGCATAAAAACCATTCACATTGGTCAAAGCTCTTAGTCACCTAAGTCCTAGTTAAGGAGGTGTGTCTCTAAGTCACCATGGATAAATGAATTGTTTTCCCATGGAAAATTTCCTTCCTTTGTCAGCTCTATCTAGTCTTTCATGTGGTCATCATCTTGATAAAGGAAATCAACTTCAGACAAAGTAAGAGATTTTGTAGACATAGAGGCACATTCTTCAATAACAAACTAATTTACTACCAGTTGTGTAACTACTAGTTTGGACCTCCATTATTCTAATGTCTTGAATTGCTAAGTGAGTAGGGATTATACCTAAGGTTTGGTATGCTGGTATAGGAAGTTGCATTCAACTATGCACAAATATTTTTGATTTTCCTCAAAATTTACCTTCATCTAACTAGTTTATTATGGATCATATAGGGAATCTAGTTCAGTTAGAATTATGTAAGGCTTATGGGTTTTATTGAGAGGAATGAAAAAAAAATTATCACCTTGATGTGCCTCGAGCTGATTGTGCATTATATTGATAGTCATTTGAACATCATATGCCCACTTTTTACCTATCAGCATAGGGTAGTGTGTTGTTGTGGTCCTCATGTTGAAGAATTCAAAGTAAACTGATAGAGATAAGTCTATAATTTTTATCTTGACATCTTCTAGTGTACCAATGGGCTCAACTTTTCCATAGTTAGCTAGGATAAAGGTTATTGGACTATAGCTCAAAGCTAGTCATCCAATAGATTCCTATATAAATTTAGGAATCATATTAACTATGTTTTCAAAACCAAAGATAGCATTCAAGATCTTGTAACTAGAAACCTAAATATCAATCCATGTATCAACATCCTAGGGCTTCTTCATCTTTACATACCAAACTAGTTTTTTTAATCTTTTGTTGTCCATGCTGTAAACACTCTAGAAGATTATGCAGTAGATTCATGATGTTCTATGATATGTATTCATTACACAAAGTACTTAATAGTTTTAAGAGATATATAAATGTAGTGATAAATCCATCTTGGTACATAATGCACATGATCTGAATGTACATTTACATGTCATTATTATAGCATTTCCATCAGTAGTATTTTGATGTTGAATGTTTTCAACATCTACAAAGCTTCATACATTAGTCTCTTATCCATGGTTTGTTATAGGTATTTATCTTGTTTAAATTTTTTGATGCCCTAATCCTAAGACATCTTAAGTGGAGACAACCATTATTCCACATGTTGTTGTCATGTTACAACATTCAAAATTGCATTTTATTTAGGCTTCGTACTTACCATATTCACATTTTAGGCACTTTATCTTTTCTTTGATTCTCTAGAATAGGGAAAATTTTAGTGTCATAATAATTAGATATTTTATAATATGCATAATATGACTATTTTTGTGGGTTCATCAAACAATTTTGTTAGATGTGATTGTATTCCCAACATAGGTTGCATTATAGGGGAGGCTACTAGTAGTTATTTCCATTACCACCTTGTTATCCTCCTCTGTAACTACCATGACCTCTTTATCTATTAGCCTAATATCTACCTTGATATCCTCATTATTGATATGTAGTGCTCCATTATTATTGCTATTGACTATTTTCTCCAATTCCAAATTATTGATACATAACTGGTGTGGTCTAACTTATTTGTTTTTGTTATATTATAGGTGATTTCCAAGGTGTTTCATATTGGTATTGAAGAGACAAAGTGTCCAAATCAGTGGAGGGGTTTATCTCGCTAGACTGTGAGGATGATATGATTGAAATTAGAATCCATTGTGGACCTATTTAGGTTTTATAACCTTTATCAACCTCTAAACCTATCATTATTTTATTCATTGTGGAGATTGTTGTGCTATGATGATGAATACATTTTTAGAGATGCCTTATTTAAGCTCCTTTAAATCCCTAAAATTCTTCTCATCATGGCTAAGTAACTTGTATAAATTACAAAACAAATTTTATGGATTGTTGATATATTGATGTAGAAGGTGGCATTGTGTTGTGGCATGCCCTACTACTCGACATAGTTCATATAATTCTATCTTGACTTTCAGACAATCATTTAGATGGTGTCCTTAATTTGTACATTTTGTACACCATAAGTTTAATTTAGGCTTATCTTCCTTATGGTATTTCTCGATTATTTTCATAAAATCCTATATTGTGTTTTCAATTTTGTAATTATCAATAAGGGCTCCTCTATAATGTTTAATCCATTCTATGCATAGTGTACTAGCTCTAGCATCTACTTCTATATCATATTAAGTTTGTGCAGTGGTAATCAGATCCTAGCTCATAGTCCTTCAAAGAACCATGTTAATTTATCTTTATCTATTAAGGAAAATTATATCTTATTAATCACATCAAAGAATATACAATCATAGTCACATACTGATTCTCTAGATTTTTTCCTTATCTCTTTCATGTTATTTATATTTTGATTGGTGTATTTCTTAATCTTAAATTCTATGATGAGCCAATCAAAAAAATATTTTAGACTTTCCTAATAAAGTTATATTTTTTATATTAACTCTAGTATTCTCTCAGTTATATCCCCTACTAATTCTCACTTTGAAAAGTTTCACTAGTGATGCCCTTAGCTTACCATTTCATTTTGTAGGTTGGCAAGTACTGTTTAAGATCTATGAACCCATCATAGATGGCTAAGTTTAGGAATCCTCCTAGATAAGTCATCATATTCACTAGTGTGGATGGAGTCTTATATATATATATATATATATATCTATTATTAGAGGTTCCATATTTTGACTAATCGTATATGTGTATTATTCTATGTATCAGAAGAATTATCATGCACACTTTGCTTATTTGTACTTCCTTCTCATTTTTATTCTATATAAACTAATATTATGGATTCCGAAGTCTTTATAATTAATTTTATATGAATCTATATACCTCAATGATTCACATTCTCTAAAAATGGTCTTGTCGAGCTATTATCCTCCTGCTCACCTAGTTGAAAATTTTTATTAGAATTTAAAAGATTGGGATATGGGGATGTGTACTCTTCTTGTGAATAATTATTTCTAGTGACTTCTTATTCTATTTTGATTGAACCTATGATTAACCTAAAAATGTGCTCTATTTATTTTTTTAATTCTTTTTCTTCTACTAATACCCTTTCTTGTAGCTATGCACTACTTCTATCTTCTATCTCTTTAATCATAAAGAACTCTCATCTTCCTCTTCACACATCTCATCTTCATCTCATTCTTCATATTCTCATTTTATCTTTTTTCATTCATCATCCTCCTTATTCATCCTTCATTCATCATTTTACTCGTAACATGTTCACACTCATTCATCATCTAATATACTACTATTCTTACCTATACTCATAGTTATTTAGGTATTATTCTAGTAATTCTATCAATTCCATTATCATAGTTCTATTTCTAAATCTTATATTTTCTTTTAAGTATTCTTCCCTCACTATCTCCAATCTAACTTCAAGTTCAAGATTTACTTACTCATCTATCCATCATTCACCATCATGTGCACACATCCTCATATGGCCAAAGAGACTACTCCATATTTACTAGAGTAGGCACCATAGCCTAATCTATAACCAACATATTTAACAAGAGAGGTAGTCATTAAAAAACATTTCCTCTAATTCTAAAAAACAAACTAGTCTTGTGTAGCTTAAAATGTTATATATCCTTATACTATGAATTTGGTGATGTATCCATCTATAGTGGTGGAGACCCATTATTCTATCACTCTCGTCTAATCAATTTCTAGTTTCAATAACTAGTCTAGTTTCTTTTTGTTCCAAGTGATTATTTCTTTTGTTTTAGTATTGAAGTAATAGTATTCCAATCTTGTTAACTAGTTGGTTAAAAATTCAAATAGTTCTAAAAATATATGTATATATTTATTTGTAGATATTCTCTTGAATAATTCCACTTGTGGTAAGACTAGTCCTTTTAGATTCTTCTTCTATGAAGTTCCATACTTTCTATTTTAACCATGTTTCAATGTCTCGCTACCCCCACAACCATCTTAGCATGGTTTCCTCTAAAAGGAGTGTTTCAATGCTCACTACACCATTGTTAGTAGAGGTTCTTGATATAATATAGCATGTTAAGGATGAGTACATCTAAGTTTTATTATATTATGCATGATAGTGTAGAGAATTCATATTTATCATAAGCACATCAGAGAGAAATTATCATGTGATAGAATATAATTAGGATTAACCAAAGTTTTCTTAGGGTTTTTAGATCATTTGTATTAATTTAAATAAGATCAAACAAAAAATTACAAATATTAATGCATTCAAGGAATAACATAAGAAATACAATAGGTAACCATAACCAAAAAGTCTATATTGATCTCAACAAAGGTTCATCAGCTTCTTCATATAAGCATACATATTTATAGTCATTTATAGTTCCTGAATATTCACATTATTCTCATACATATTCAAAAAAAATATAATAGTGTTCAACTTCTATCCTTTTACGAATCATGAAGGATAAGACAAAATACATATAACTATCAATTTCATACATAATGCATAAGTATCCAAAGAATATCCTATGCAACTTTACTTATCTATTTTCTTCTCCCAACACTAAAAAAAGAAATAATGACTAAAAATCCACTTTCAAACTATTAAAAACGACATCAAATTGGCCATGTGACCTGAAAGAAGACAATCAATTTGATAATAGGTAAGATAGGACAAATGAGAGAGTATGATCACTACTATTAACATTAATCAACAATCACACAAGTACACTAGTTGTAATCATGTGGGGAGTAAAAATAAGATTAATTAATTATTATAAGACATATTATAAGTGCTAATTTTAGTAGGGATTCACCATAATAAACAAAAGGATCCATAAAAATTGAAACAAGGCTACATTTATAGAGAATGAGGGAAGGAGAGAGAGAAAGGGACATATAAGAGAGAAATGGAAAAGTGTTAAGCATGAGAAATCAAGTTAAAATCAAGGATATATTATAGTGTAATCCTATAGACTCCTTAAAAATGTGTTTATTTATGCAATCATGATCTTTTAGAGAGTTGGCATAGGAGATTTCAATGATTCATCATTCATTCAAAACTGCCCATCTTGATTTGTGAGGAAAGACAAATGGCATTAGTGGTCATCAAATCTCCATGAAATAACTTTTTCCTTCTTCATTAACACCTTTAATCAATTTGAGAACCTCCTATAATGAAATTTTAGTGATGATCATCATATAACTCCTTAGGTGTCTTGAAATCCATTTGATCTCACTATGCCTCCCCTTACTTGAATGCCTAAAATATTGATTTTGTAGTCATGAATGAAATATATATCTATGAAATGTATCTATCAATCATAACATACTTTAATAAACTCATTAAGATGCATCAAACACTCACTAACATCTCATTTTACACTTAAAGTCTATAATTTCCCTCAATTCCTTATAAACTTGAAAACACACAAAATTCCTTGTGTAAAATAATACAAATATGATATTATAAAACTAAACATGGATTTGAGTCATATTATACCCTTACATATTAGGCCTCTAGGATTAGAAATTGAGTTTTCAATATATACTTATCCCACATGTGTGAAACTCTAAATAAGTTTTTAATTCACTTTATGGACCTCCTAAACACACTCCATGTCACATTTGTGGTTATTATCCTTGTACAAATGGGTGAACCAAGAAATGGTCAAAATTATAGTCTAGGTGCTTATTCATGCTCAAAAGGAAATTCTAGTGTTTTCTCAAGAATTTTTCAAACTCCAATGATTGAAAATGGTTTTTTGAGGCCTACATAATTATGGGAAAACTTTATACCTTGATAGTAAGGTATCTTCAAGTACCCCATAGGTCTATATATAGGCTTCTTAGACAACAAAGTAGTGTATTTATCCCTTTTTGACCTAACTTGGTGACTTAATGGCCTATATATCACCTTAAAATACCTAAGAATGTATGTTTATGATCTTTTAAACTATTCCCTATCTTTATAATACTCTTTACTTGATTTAGAAGCTTTCCACAACCATGCATACTCATAATTAGGCTTATAATAGTACATTTAGGGTCAATTTCATAAAATGTACCTTCACATGTGCTAACAAAGGGTCTAAAAAGGTACTCAAGAGAGTTATTAAGGTCATTAAAGTCATTACAAGAATATAAATTATCATTATAATTCAATTTAAGGTTCATTCCTCCCATCGGTTTCCTAGAAGTCTTCTTAGTAGCCTATGAATGTTTTGCACTCTTAAGGGTTGTTCATAGAGCTCAAGCCCTTGATGAACATAAAAATTCAATGGATCATTAGTGCATAATTTTTTCCTATTATTATTAATATCTTATGTCACCATGCATATATTCATGTAAAATGTGAGCATCTAAAACTTCCACTCGAGCTGGTATACTATGTGAATGAGATTAAAAGAGAGATTTAGCCCTAAAGGTGGTGTTTTGAAATTTGGTTTAAGATGAAAATGCCCTGTTTATGTCTATATCATATCTATTCCATGTTTTTAAATAATCCCTAATCGGTATTCATTATCCATAATCTATTCAACCTATTACTTCATGTCTTGAGGGTTTATGAGGCAATTAAACAATTTAACCCTAGAGGCTTGTTTAAGTCATTTCCTCTCAAAAAAATTTAGTTTGAAGCTTGTGAGGGTATTTTATAGGATATATAAACCTATTTAGGTATCTAATTTTCTAAATTACCTCAATAAATTGTATGTCTCTATCAATATCTCACACAAGCCTCTATGATTTTTGTCTTTAAACCTAACTCTTTTCTTTCTATCCAATTATAGATCACTAAGAGCTAAAAGCTTCCTTTTTTATTCTAGAGGAGTCATATTTAAAAATTATTCAATATTATCTCACTCTTTCCAAATCTATATACTCTAACTTCTATGCAATTTTTCATATATACTTTATCATTTGAAGGCAAACTTGAAACCTTCACATTAGGCATATATGTGCATGTTGATTACTAGAGCTCAGAAAAGGTCTTTAATGACATAGTTTTTATATTCATGACCTATACAGATTATCAAAGTATCTAAAAATTAATTTTACCCCTATTTTTACCCTCAAAACGTAGTTATTAAGAAAACTTCATATCATTTTATTTGAAAAAGAGACATATAGGTCTGTAGACATGTAGGTCTACTTTTTCTTCTTTTTAAACCCTTGAAACATACATCTTGGCCCATTTTAGCAATAATAACAAAATTATAATGTACCATACCTATTAATTATGTCTTATACTTCAAAAAACACTTATTATGCAACATTTGTCACCATTTTTCATTACCTCTATGTTGGTAAGCCTATACACAATCTCAAACACTTTATGACAATAAACTTGTCTTGATGAGTTGGTGATGATAGGATCAAACTTACCAGTGTCCATATAGAGGCCTGTTATTAAATTTTAGTAATTCAAAAACCATATTAATTATTTTTTTCCTTCATTTTTCCCATTAAATACATACTTTACTAATTAGAACTATGTATGTAAATTTGTATCACTTATGTGTAAACCCTCGACGTTAGGGATTCTTGTACCTGATAATGTATGCTTTGATAATTTCAGTGACCTTTGGAATAATGTTGAGAGTATATCCATTTTAATATTTAAATTTACATAATATTTCTCACCACTTCCAATAATCACAAGGGTCTCTTTTCTTTTTTAGCCTTATAACAGGCATGCTAGTGCCTTTAGGCTTAGGTTTCATCAATCAAAATTCAATGAATGAATTATTAATTGGATGAAATTATAAATAATTTTTTTCATGAACTATTTCATGATGTCATGAATCTCATACTACACTAACAATGCAACATTTAGACCTTTCAATTCACTTTTGAGATTGGAGTCATATACATAGTCCAAAAACTAAGATCATTGCATGTTATTTAGAGAAGGTAGTGTTGGAGTGGGAAATGGATCCATTAATGGACTTGTAGAGAACTTTTAGGAGTTAATATGTGATTTTATATTTTCACCAATCATAAATTTATCTTTTAACACCTTAAAACAATAAAAAAACCATGACCTTCAACCTATAAACTATGCACAAATAGGGATTTATTATCAACCTGAGCTCACACATGCCAAGTGGAACTTGTAAAAACATTTTAGATGTATTTTTAAACCCTATAAATCTTATTTAATTTTTATCATGCCTCCACCTAGTCTCAAACTATCATTTTAAGAAGAAAAATTGATCATATGGGGTTTAACTATGGTTTAAGACCAACTCCTAGTCTTCATGATTATTCATCAAGGAGGGTCCACCAAGATGAAAACTATGGAATTGAATTTTAATTACATTATGACCCCATCCTATGTTGAAATTCTTAGGTCCTAAATCTAACTATACTATATCGATCAAGCATCTAAAGTTTACCTTTGTGAGATTACCAAGGGAGCAATGGGAGAGAGATAGTGTTTTTTGCTATTATGAGACCTATATCTACATTAAAAACATGTGTTTTACCTATGTAATATTAATATACAATCCTAAACTATTTTAACTTGTGAAATATTCTTCTTGGTCTATAGAAGTGGGTGGGAAGCCTCTTATAAGAGTTGAAACTCAATTGTAACTACTTATCATCACTTGAATCTGACTTATCATCATATACCTTCCAACTTAATTTTATATCATTCTTCATAAATCATTTTAAATCATATATATATATATATATATATATATATATATATATATATATATATATATATATATATTTGTGTGTGTTTGTGTGTGTGTGTGTGCATGTGTGCGTGGGCATGTGTGGGTGGTGTGTGTGTGTGTGTGTGTGTGTGTGTGTGTGTGTGTGTGTGTGTGTGTGTGTGTGTGTGTGTGTGTGTGTGTGTGTGTGTGTGTGTGTGTGTGTGTGTGTGTGTGTGTGTGTGTGTGTGTGTGTGTGTGTGTGTGATATTTAGCCTTTTTAGGGATAAAAATGAGTTTTGACACTTTTACACATGCTAGAGACCTATAAATGATTTATTGACCTTGAACATAACATGAAACCCATTTTGACACTTGAATGAACTATATGGATCATGATATGAATTTTACACATGAATTATGACTTAACAAGACTCTTTAACCCCTAGCAACACATAAATCTCTTGAAACATTACATGAAGTGACTAGACAAGCTCAAGACTAGAATAGGCCATTACCTTAATTTTTTCAAATTTACCTTAAACTATGCTAATATCATTTTAAAAGGAATAATTTTATAACCATATCCTATGATAGTGAAAAATTTTCTAAAAATTCCAAATACAAAGAGTGTATTGGGTACTTCATAACCTTTGAGTTCTATGTATATTCTGGATTCAAAATCCTAATGCTTTTTGGTCTTGACATACTAGACCAATTTTTTAGTTTGGTGTTGTCCCCTATTTACAAAATTAAAAAATTCATGAAATATTTTTTTATATTATATTATATGTATTCATTTCATAGATTAATTACTATATTCAAGATATCTATTAAAAATTTGACAACTCCTTTCTTGAGGATGTGAACAATATGACCATACATGTATGTATCAACTACTGGAACATCTCCCTTAGAATAATAATTAGTTTGTATGGTCTAAAGTAATTATGTTTCTTAAAATATCAAGATAATATATATAAAAACATAAACATATATATATATATATATATATATATATATATATATATATATATATATATATATATATATATAGAACCTTCCTAATCATTTTATCTTGGGGCATTTCCACAGGTGGTATTTCATGCTCTTTATACTAGCTCTTAGTGATAACTTGAAAAAATACTAGATATGTTGGGTGATATTTCACCATATTAACATTTCACACAATATTTTTATTTATTTTATCTTTTATAATAGTGAAATCTTTCATATTGTATTTCCCTATGACTGTATGATAAACACAATATGTTTTTATATATAAATTGTAGGGATAATTTCATGTGATATGATTACATTCACTGCACATGTAATAAATAATAGGTTGTCAAGATTATTTGTCATATTGTCTCTAATTCTAATTTCCTCCCCAGTATTCACATTTGTATCCTCCTCAACATCATCATTTCATTTATTATGAACCCCACCCTCTCTATTGGGCATCATAACCCCCATATTATCTTTATGGTGAAGGTGGAGCCCATCTAGACTATTTATGGTATTATGAAGACAAAGGCATCCACCCAATATGATACTATGGAAACTATGGTGTCTATCCTAATTTGGCCCTATAATGATTGAGGATTCCATAAATCTTTATAGTGTAAATATTATGGCATCCATCAAGGAGAAGACCAAATTTTTGTGGTCATCTCAACATCTAGACTAAATACAGTTGGTTTCACAACTAGAACCTTTTGTGAAGATTTTTTGAATAAATTCTTGGTGATTTATTCATTAAACTCTTGAATATGTTGACCTTCATTATCATAAAAATTATGTGATTAAAAAAAATCACTACATGTTATGAAATTGTTTTATATATTGTTTTGATATAAAATTGATAGGGGATGTCATATTATGCAATAGATTTCATAGAACTCTACCTTGATTTTTAGACATTTATTATTATGATGTCCATTTTTTCCTCACTTAGTGAACCATATTGATAATTAGGGTTTATTGTTATCATTAATTATTTACACATTGTGAAAAACAACATTTATCTTGTAATATTTTTTAATATATCGAGAGCAATATCTACATTGTTATATATTCTCAACCCAAATCCTAGTTGACCTTGCATAAAATTTATAAGATAATTGAGTTTATCAAATGGAAAACCTAATCCCAAGTTTCAGGCCCTTCATGAACTAAATGACTTTATATGTGTCTTAAAACTAGAAATTTACTCAATTTATGACATTTGAGAAAATATAGTTGTAATCCTAAACTATTTCTCATTATTTATGATGAATGTTATTTAGATATTAAATAGTTTGGATTTCATATTTATCCATCTTTAAGTCCATAATCTATATGTTTTTTATATCTTATAAGGATAACTAAGATAGATTTTTTTTTGCATGAACTCGAGAGCTCTAGTTATAAGGGCCATATGAGCTTGTGCTTATTCACATCATTGATGGTGGCTCATTTAACCTACCATTTCATATACTAG
>JARHVA010003911.1:400000-545000 GCA_037957365.1 Torreya grandis
TTTTTCAAAAATTTATTCAACATGACCTAAAATCTTCCATTAAGTTGAGTCAAATAATATACTTATCTCTAATTACTTCCACAAATGAAAAATATGAAATGCAAAAAATAAAATTAATCATGAAAATAATATGATTATAATTGAATATCTTCCAATCTAATAAAGGATTAAATTCAAATTGTTTAAGTAGCCAATTTTAACCCAAAAAGAAGAACCATTGAAAAATAAAAATAAACCAATTAAATAAAAATAATAATGAAGGTGAAAAATAAGAGATGACTAGTATAAAATGGGTATTGGAATTATATGATTGAAAAAATTCAAAAAAGGTTAGTTGGGTGGAAAGTAAAATTACTATCTCAAGTAGGCAAACTCTAGTTTCTCAAAAGTTCACTCTAGAGCACACCAGTATGCTTAATGTATCTATTTTCTATCCATGGAAAAATTGTTGGGCAACTAGAACAAATTCAAAAAAGCTTCCTGTGGATGGGAGTTAGAGATAAGTTTAAATTTCCTCTCATCAATTGGGAAAAAGTGTTTTTCCCCAAAGGTAAATGAGGTCTTGGTTTGAGAGGAGTGAATCATATGAACAAATCTCTCCTATAAAAATAAGTGTGAAAAGTCCTAAAATAAGATAATCAATGGACTCAAATCATAAGATCAAAATACCTAGGCTTGAGGGAAGGAACTAGCCTCTTCTATAAATATGTCCCTATCAATAGTTTAACTTTTTTGAAAGATCTCAATAAATTCAAAGATATTTTAAAGGAAGGAACCAAGTGGAATGTGGGAAGAGGTGACCATGTAAATTTTTTGGATGATACTTGGATACACCAGCTTCTCCTTGCATCCTCCCCACCCTTGATCACCCTTAGCTACCACTTCAAGATACTAATTGGATCCAAGATTAACAACTATTATGAGGAGGAGAATTGAAAAAAATAGAAAATCCTACACAAAAAGGGATCATCCCTATGTATTCTCATGTCCTTATGGATCTTAACATGCAACTCTAGTTCTTTCACATTAGTCACTTCCCTAAATAAAATGCCTTTATCTAGACTAAAGAATCAAGTGGGGAATTCTTAGTCAAATAAAACTATCTAATTAATTTAGACCATGTAGAATTGACTGAAGACTAGCAGATGCTATAGATTAAGATCCTCACTCCCAAGGTCAACATCTTCTTTTAGATGGTAGCCTAGATTTGAAAAATCACTCTAGATAACCTAGTTAGAAGGGGACTCCCTATTCTCAATAGGTGTGTTCTCTATAAAGAGTAAGCTAAGATGTCTTCACATTCATTATTCTCCTATCTATTTGATTCTACAATTCTAAACCTCATCTTGCTAAAGTTTAATTTATCCTAGGTTAGCCCCAAGTTGATGCATGATTTTAAGAGACAGTGAAAAACTCCTTGGGAATTCCCACCCCTATCATTTTTTTGGGTTACATATTTAACTCACATTTTATGGGGTATATGGAAATGCAAAAAGTCTTGTATCTTCAAAAATAGGCACCTTGTCTTTATTTTACTACCTTAAAAACCCTATTGGATATCAAGGATAAGAAGTCCACATTCTCCTCTAACTTTAATGATCCCTTACCCTAAAAGCTTTCACCTATTATATAAAATTAGGATGTTTCAATCCTAGTTTTGAAACATAAGTAAAAGGTGGATAGGTATCTAGATAAATGGATTTATCCACCAGTTTCTTGGCACAAGATGAATTTTAATGGTGCAGCTAAAGGTAAACTAGGCCCAACTTAGGGGTTCATAAGGGATGATGATCGGAACCTTTTGGATACCTATGTTGTCCCTTTAAAGGTATAAACCAACCATGTAGTCAAATATTTAGCAACATTTTAAGTAATTAAATTGACAGTCAAATTGGGAATCGACCTACTCTAGATTGAAAGGGACTCCATCAATATCATTAATTTTTAAAGAAAAAATCTAATTCTTCCTAGACCATCTCAAAATTTATGGATGATGTGAAGAGTCTTCTTCACAAATTTAAAGTCTATAATATTTATCATGTTTATATAGATATAAATAATGGGTAGGATCAAATGGTGAATGTAGGGGTTTTAAATGACTCACTCAAACATTGGTCAAACAAGGTTGACCTCCTAATTGAAGTCTCATCAATAATCCAAAATTAAAAACCCGTATCATTTGTGCATGATTATTAATTTTCTCTCTTCATAATAGATGACATGATGGAAAAATATTGAAATAATTTGTGATTCAATCATCACCACATTAAGTATCATGATATAAACTATGGGAAGATACATGCAACTTTTGATAATAAATGCCTAAATTTATAAAAAAGGAGCATCTCTATAGAGGATAAAATAGTAAAAAAAAATATAAATCTCATAGTGTTACTAATATAAAAAATATTGGAGGTGAAAGAGACATGATTGAGTCAATATCCTACATAGAGGTGAAGGAGGACCCTGACATCTAGAGGAAGCTAGTTAAAGTAGGGATATTAGATTTCATAGAAATCATAGTTGGTAATGATTTAACTATCTTTAGGCACTTCACTAGATGTTGGGATAACTATTTAGTTAGAATGAGGGGTCTAAGCATCATAATCTCAAAATAAATCATCAGAGATGTGAATAGTATGTGTTATAACAATGTCAAAGATTTTAAATATAAAAATATAAAGGAGGTAATTAATTTTTTTCAAGTCTTATAAACAAATCATTTCATCCCAAAAAGGTTCCCCAAAGTCAAAATTCTAAAAAAGTGTCCTAAGGTTTGTATTTAGATAATGAAATACATTACCCTCAAGGAAAAACACCATTATTTTCTCACACCACTTCCTCTTGATGAACCACTTTAAGGTCCATAGGATTAGCCTTCCATTCATCCTACTTAATTCTATATAAACCTTTGTGACATATTACAAAGCTAACCATTACTCCAACCCCATCCACCAAGGTTTTATCCTACTCATTATACATATAGGGGAACCACTATGGTGAAAAGTTGTAATTGAAGCCATAGACATCCATAGTGGGGGGGATGATTTTAATGAAGAAAGCAAGGAAATCCTAGATGAGGAGAAAGATAAGTATTCCTTAACTCCATGGGGAGAGGAAACACTTGTAAAATACCCAAGGATAACATATTGGATGGAAATATTCAAGTGGTTAAGCCATAGGTAAGCATTTGTCCACAAACCCCAATAAGCAAAAAGCTAGCCAATATGGAAAGGATCCTAGAGAAGATTCAAACCAAAGCATCCATGTAACATTTTATTTGTTTTATTATGGTGGAATAAATCAATAATTTGAAAATAATGTTTTCTCTAGAGGAGGTTAGAATAGGAATTAGCAGAGGAAAGATGGTTAAGACTTAATAATTGAGAGAGATTGGCATGACTCCCCCTAGTAAGAAGAAGCAAAAATATCAGAGTAAGGAGTAGGAAAAGAGAGCATAAGACAAAGAGGATGAGTGGACCCTAATACATTAAATAAAATCATGGCTGAAGAAACTTATCAGGGACCAAGTACAAGAACAAAAGGAAAGGATATATAGAAAATAAAGTTTAAGAGCATTAAGCAAGTTGTCTACTATGAATTTGAGGATTCCAACTAGTATGTTATGCATCCCCCCATGTGTATTTTTGGATTATTTTTCTTAGTATTTTGGCTATCTTTTAGCTGATGATATATATCTATTCTTGGCCTATGTATCCACTATTGTTTGTATATTCCTCTATCTTTTCATTGTTTATTTGCTATGGTACTTCTTAGGGGCACAATACGCTCTCCCCATTTTATTAAACCTATCTAATAAAAACAATGGAGAGACAACCAAATCAAATCAAACTAAAGGAAATAAATAAAGTTAGGAGCTCTAAATTCCAATATAAGTTTTAAATAATAAATAGTTGAAAACCTTTAAATTCCATATCAATTAAAATCATAAACAAGATGATTCCAAAAAAACTTGGGATTCCCAATCAATAACTAAAATATTTTCATATTATGCCACATCAAGTGGTAAAAAATCATAATTACAAATATGATAATACTCAACGATGTGGATTGCCACAAGTGGGAGTAGGGATGTAAAGTATCAAAAAATCATAAACATAAATATTCATTACCCTTGCACGATATGAAGTATGAACAGTAATTCCAAGTTTACAATACCACCACATACTTATTAAAATATAAGCATTAAAAGGTAAAACATGTTTCTCGAAACAAGATAAAAGGTTAAAACATATTAAGGCATTAATTTTATTCATATATACAACCTGTCTAGCCAACAAAATTTTTAAAAAATTATCTTTACAAGGATAAGGAATGTAGGTTAATAAAAAAAAATGGTACATATATCTAGTAAAAATTAACACTTCACTTATCATCATATAAAATATAAATCCACCAAAATTAATTATGTTGTTATCACTTGATAACAATAAATTAATAACTCATCTTGATGCTAGGTATGTGATAATTATAATAAAATATCTTCCCAAATACAAAAAGGCTAAATGGAATATCAATCCATAAACAATATTCTTATCATAGTATAAACCACTAACATCATATACTACACTCCCCCACTATGAGGAATTTTGCAATCAATTAAGGGTGGTATCAATTTAGGAGGGTCCATAAGGTTCCCCTCCCTTGAAATTAACATTCTCAAATAAAAATATCATTTTTTAAAAATTACACACTTTCCTAAACAAGAAGCATGTTGTGGTTGTAAAATTACTACTATAAATAATGCAACTGGTCTTTTCTATTTAAATTATAACATAAATGGTTTAATTTTCACAAAGGGTACTAAATATAAGCATATTAATAAGGTTATAATATCTCTTATTCATGAATATAATGAACTATGATGGATAATAACCCACCTAATATGATACACATTATCACTAACAAAAATTAGCTAAAGGAATCAAATATTAAATATATGAAGAGGAAAGGTATTCCTCAAGGATAAACACTCATATATAAAACCCCTATCTAAAAGGGTCATCAAAATCATCCAAAATTTTATAAGGATCATGTGTCTTATTTGATATGATGCCATTGAATTCAATAACTAAAATAGGACCAAGTCTTACCTAAAATCGTACTCTCTCAAGAATTTTAGGCAACTCATAAATCAATCAATAAATCATCATGAAAAAATGAAAAAACATCACACAAGGAGCTAATATAAGATTGAAACTCCTTTGTAAATATAAAAATTAAACTAACCTAGATAACATCCTCATATGAAACAAAATTAAAAGAATCATAGATGTGAAACACATGAAATTTTAATCAAGCCATACATAAGGATGACCCTAACCAAAAAACTCATGAAAGTGTGTGGTATGGTTCAAGAAAAGAGGCACTAAAATACCAAATAATCAAAATGTACATATATAATATAGCACATGATACTATATAATACATGAGTTTATACACATATTGGATAAAGTAATCAATGGCCAATATGAAAGATGAAAGAGTCACCTCTAAAAATCATAATGGCCACAATATATTGAATCTCCAAATCCAAACTATAATTTATGTTTAATAAAACAAAACATACATGATAATAAATTCATAACATTATTTTATCATAAACATTTTTTAAGTGAATAGGAGGCAAACCCACTTAGGGGTTAAGGTTAACTCTAAAATAAACTTACATAACATGAATTATGTCAAAACTAAAAGGAAACCCACTTAACTAAGTGTCACCACCATGGATAAATGATCCTATACAAGGAGACAAATAAGGAAATCACTAAATCAATGAACTCATTTTATATTAGACATATCAAACAAGAAAAACACTCCACAAGTATGAAAGTAGAATCAAACTTCTACATAATGAGAAAAAGTCATGTTCTTATTCAGGATCCCTAAAAACAAGTTCAATTTATAGGAATCTTGAATTCAACATAAGAATATTCACATAAAAACCATTATAAAAAAGGGGTTGTAACATTAAAGTGTATATGAGCACAACATTTAAATATCAACATCCAAACTAGATCTATATGTCTTAGGTATTACTAAAGCATTGTGTAAGAGGATTTTTTTACAATTGCAACATACTAAGTCACTCCATCAGGTGGTTAAAAAAATGAATAAATAAATATCACAAAGGAGATAATGGTCATTCACCATTAGAAAAGGTTAAAAAAATATTATTCACATGAGGTTCCATAGAAAGGCATTCCATTTAGAATTACCGCTCCATTATACAAGATGATTATATAATTATTCAACACTCCTACATACATGACTAGGCTTAAATTAGAAACCCATGCATAAAAAATTGATTTTCTTGATCCATTTTTTTACCAATTATGTCCCAAATGTATTTTTGGCCTTCAATGATCTTACGAAGTCAAACCTTCAAACCTAAAGAGGGATTATGCCCACACTATTTAGGGAAGTACTTACAAGGAAAGAGTCATAAAAGTAAGGGGAATAAAATGGACTCACTAATAATACATCTTAATTAATTCATAAGTTCATACTTTTGGTGATGTGCACATTAATAAAACCCTTTATCATACTCCATTTGAGTGATGACGTTGTGTTTTCTCAATATGGTTGATCATTAAACCTAGAAAGGCCCATCTAAGGATTAACTAAAATATATCCTCTTTGTCTTAATAACAATGTTAAATCTATAACAATAACAATATATGAAGTAATTAAATGTATTAATCACATGGTTAAGGTGATGGGTAAGTCACATCAACCTAGAACATAATAACTTACTCATGAGATAAAAAGCACTTATCCATAAAATCCCTTTGACTTCATAACACCTAGCTAGATTTTTTTCTCCAAGGTTTTAAAAAAACTTATCTATCCTCCTAGTTATATGAATGTTAATTTTTTTTTTGAAATGGGTCTCTCATGAATCGAAGCCAAATCAATAAATTGGACTCAAGTGTTAAGCCTATATCCTAAGACCACCAAAATAATCTATGAATTAAAGGGATAAAATCTTCAGAGGTATTAGATGATTATTCTATTTATACCCCAATAGGTGAGCATATAAAAAATTAAAACTAATTATAGGAACCTATTACAAGGAATTATAAACTATAAAACTCTCAAGTGTAATTCACATAATTCTTAGATAATGTCTCTCAGATTAAAAATAATCTCTTTAAGTGGTCTTCAAACATATACTACTTGGCACAAAGAGTCTATGGTCTTATATGTATCAGGTATAGGAAATGTTTCATTTATATTGTAATTAACTTATATGTGGTGCACATGATACAATTATTTACACGAATAGGTTCACCATAGAAGAAGTAGTAATGACAAATAATCCCCAATGATCCCAATGTTTAAACTATGCTCTATCACCAAATTATCATACATAAAATTTTACATGATGAAATTAACACAAAAAACAATATTTTTTTAAGAATGTATAATTCACATTTTAAATATTAATAAAATTATGATTGTCTTAGATAACTTCATGGCACGCAGCACAAAACATGCCTAAAAATGAACACATGCCTAACTAACATGAATTTTAATGTGCAAGTGGTCTCATTGTGGCCACGTAACCATGTTATCCCCAAATCTATCTAATTGACCTACAATCCCTCCAATATCATATAATTTCTGATGTATACCTTGCATCTCCCTAGACCTAAAGTATAAATAGAATAATATAATGATATGAGATGGGTTTAACAAATCACTTTCTGAAACAATTCATCCTAACTTTCTATAAGGGTTAAATGAGACCCCAATAAATTATAATCAAACACCAAGCTCAATTCACACCTTCACTTATAACCAAATTATATTTTCATGTGAGATAATATATTGAAAGAGATTAACAAAATATCTTATAGTCTTAAAATGACCTCAAAAAGGATCTAAAATATATTTTCTTGTCTATTTGAGGATGGAGTATTCCATATCAACTGCTATATATTTTATATCTCAACAATCACATCAAAATAGGTTGATGAGTCCCTAGGGAACCTTAATAAATTCAATAAATGGTTTCATATAACTTTTCAAGTTGAAAAAATCAAATCTTAAAAATGGAAAGGAACTTTTGGAGAATGACTTGTCCATATTCATCCCTCTCCACCATCTTCACCCCTATATAACTTCTACTAATGAGGTCTCTAATTTTTTTAATTTAATTTTGATTTATATATTTCTACGAAGTTTATTTCGTTTATTTTATATCTACCTATCTTCTTAGAATTTCTCTAGGAGCTCTCAGACTCTCATAATTTTTGAAAATGTGTTTGGGATTTTCAAGCTCCTCCACAACCATTAGTGGCCACCTAAGAAAAATTTAAGAATAATATATATTTTATATTTAGTTTATTTTTTTTTAAATATTTTAAATATATAAAAATAATGGGGGTCCCTTTTTGGGAAAAACCATCCTAGTGCTTATAGGGTTACACAAAGTTCAAAAAGTCAATATTAACATCTCTTTCAAAAGTAGGTTATTATGTAAATAATAAACATTTTAAATCTCCAAACATTACTTACAATGGGATAGGGAAAACAATTGAGGGGGTGTCTATTTTGGGTCACCCCACCCTCAAGCCATCTTAAATGATCATACAATTTAAGAAAATAGGTTGTATAAAAGTTCTAGTTGAAATAATTTTAGATAGAGGAAAATTTATATGGTAAAACTTAAATGTATTAAAATATTAAATTATATTAAATTAAATAATATAATCTTTGACCAATTGATTTTTCATAATAAGATGTAGGAAGGACACATAGTTTAAAACTTAAATGTATTAAAATATTAAATTATATTAAATTAAATAATATAATCTTTGACCAATTGATTTTTCATAATAAGATGTAGGAAGGACACATAGTTTAATAAAAAAATGTGGTTAACCTCTAGAGTCAATGTTGACATTGATCATCATTAGCATGCACTCCTCATCACAATACGAGGTTCATGCCTAAGCTAATTGTATCCATAATTATTATTAATAAATCAATATAATCATATGTCATTAACCTTTAACTGTGTGGTATTATGGAATTATGTTGACCCAAAACATCCACCTACCCTACACATGGGGTAATTACCTATACGAGAAGGGATTGTGTAACTATAATAGACCTTATAGAATATAATATTTCAACATTTCATAGTAGGCACCCCATAACACAAGAAAATATCAAACAAAATTATATAGCTTTTAAAAATATCAATACAAAATTAATTTGGGCATATTTTCTTATTTTTTCTTTTAAAATTAATTACTCTAATTTAGTCTATATTCATAAGTAATTTAGGCTAGAATAATAGTTCTTCATTTAAATGTCACAAAATTCATTTTATGGATCATAAAAGTGTTTCAAAAAATGTTTTGGTATTTTAGTAAAGTCCAAAACCCTTTTTTTTAAAGATTCAAGTGAGTTATTATTATAAAAACAAATTTTTTAAATCAAACAAATCAATTTCATGTTTAAGGAAGAACACACCATTTTAAACATTTTATAAAAATTGATAATTTATTCTGCAATTTTTTAATAGATATAGAAATGAGATTATTGCTATATAATTTTTAATCCAATAATTCATGAAAAAGAATAAATTTAAGGTAAAAAAATGAAAGTTACAATGCTTAAAAGCCCAATAAAGTTACTCTTTCTCTTTATTTATTATAACTTATAAGATAAATTTAATACATTATAATGGCTTCCATAAAAAAACTAAATATTTCATAAAATTTTATAAGAATAAGGTAAATAAATTATTATTTGAATCCAATATCTAATTGTCCAACACACACCACAAGGAAAAATAAAGAATGGGATCATCTCCCATCCTTTTTCCATAATTATGCAGTTTCCATAGGTACCTTTGAGAAAATTAATCCAATTTATAAGCATAGGTGGTACCAATATGTCGAAGTAAGGTGAATGTATGTAAAGGTAAAGTAGAAAACACAATTGGATGGCTTAACCAATAATTCTTCCATATAGGCAAGGGCTCACAACAATAACCAAAAACTAACATAAGAAGAATTTCAACACAACAATCAAAACATTTTAAGATATATGGAACTAAAATATAGTATAATATTAAACAAGGATCAAGTATTAGTCATTATGGATGAGCAAATTTCTACTCTCTAGTCAATGGGGTGGTATAATGATGACCTTATAATGCCTTCTCTTTTCCAAACCCTTCTCCCTTATCATGGGATGAATTTGGAAAATTTTATTAATCTTATTTCTAAATCCCCAACCAATAGATCCATATAAGAGGACTTTGGAACATAGTTTCCATGCCCAAATCCTAAAAAATTAAGGCATATATAAACTAAAAAATCTAAGCCAATTTTTGGCACATAATAATATTATTTCAATTAAAATTAATTGTTGTCAAAAAAATATGAATAGGATGGATATTTTCCATTCCATTCCCTTATATGGATAACAAACAATGTTGATTATAGGCCCAAGCATGGAAAAATAAATATAAGAAGGGGAAATTTGAATGGTCATGCAAACCTTAGAAATATCTCAAATAAGAGAGGAAAAATAAATTTTAGAATCAAATGATAAAATTAATTTCATGGGTAAGCCTACCTTGGTTCCATCACTTGTTCTTAAGCAACAATTCATCCTATAAATGAATTACTACAAGCAATCCTCCTCTACTCCAAGATTCTCCCTCTTCTTCAAGATTGAACTCACCTCTAAAAATAATAATAATGTCCAAAAAAAATATGCAATGAAATTTATCCCTCCACTTATAAGAAAATAACTCAAACATAATAGTAAATATGGATTTGACACTTATCCCTTCCCGTTACTTGCTCATTCCTAAAAATGTCTTCCTAAGTAATCAATTCTCTTACAAAACCATAACTTAAAGTAAATCCAACCAATTATATATAATGAATTTATTTTTTCACTATGTCATAAATAATCACATGATTTATCCCAAAAACTTTTTTAAGACACCAAAAATGTCTAATTCCTCACATTTGTTCAAATGGCCTTAATAATAAACCAGCTAAAGTTTTCAATTAATGAATAAATTGACCTAGGTTTTCAACATAGTAAAAAGTATAAAAATTAAATTCTCTCTCTCTCTCTCTCTCTATATATATATATATATATATATATATATATATATATATATATATATACACCACTTTTTACTACATTGAAAACTTGGGCAATTTTTTTTGTCAAATGGAAACTTCATTTGGTTTCTTGTTCCCTGTATAATCCATTATAAATTTATAATAACTTATAATGTATGGCAAAGGGATTGAATAGTGATAGGTAGTTTCAAAATTCTAAATAATTAAAAAATCAATAGAAATACAAAACCAATGTTATATTTTGATTTAAGGGTATCTCATTGGTGGACCTATGTTTGACATAGCTATTATTCCCATTACTAACTTCTCATAACTTGCACATCATTTCATGTATAAAATTACTCTACCCTAGATAGTGGAAGAACTTGAATATAATAATACAAAGTAACATGTGGAAACATGAAACTCATTCATAAACATATCACAATAATCATATTTTATCAACATATCATGTGAATCAAATGTTGAAACAATTAATGTCTAAGTTTTATTTATCATCCCTCAACTTACATTCATAATTAATTAAATAAATAATAATATATTATTTATTATCATCAAATGGAAACCTCATGAAAATAAATAATATTATTATGGCTATTTAATACTTAACAATTTTTTTAATTAATTAGATTTATCAGTATAGATGGACCCATTATTTTTACAATAGTCATCTTCCTTTGTATTTCACTATAAATAGGGTTTTAATCATATTGTCAAATCATTTGAATATGATATTATTTTTTCATATTCAACCTATGAGTTTTCTGAAAGTAATTAACAGATGGAAGTGAGGAGAAGAAGAGTTTGTATTCGGTGCAAAGTTTCTCTATACATTAAATAATCATCATTGGTGGGTTTTTTTTACCTTGGTGAGGTTTTTCCCATGGTAATTCTTGTGTCATGTGTTAATGTGTTCATTGTATGATTTTATTATCAATTATATTCTAGATCTTGTATATTCATAATGCATTCCTTCATTTAATTTCACATGAAATATAAATATCTAAGTATCTATTTTATTAAACAACATCATATAATTTAAATATATAATAATCACAATTAAATAGTAAAGGTATAAATTGGGACTGACGTTGAGAGCATGTACGTACATTCAGTATCATCAATCCTTCAAAACAAATATTTATGATGAAAATAACCTTCAAGTGTGTTTTAAGGATAAAATAATGGGAGGAGAGATTGAAAATTATATTGGTAATAAGGGAAGTATTTTAAAAACTAGTGAGGGTATATATATATATATAGTCCTAGTGGGAAATCATGATCTAACATGGGTTCAAATGTCTCATGATCATACTCCATTTCAAACCCTATACATTAAAAGTAGTAGGAACATAAATATAATTTTTTTTACATGATTAACTTGAGAAATGTAACTACCAACATCCAAATACTTATCATGAAATCCAAAAGGATATACATAACAGCACTTGGAAGTGGAAATTAAAAATGACCTAAAGGATAAGGGAGTCTCTATTCTTATCTTGACCCAAAATAGGATAAGTAGATGGGTCATTGGGGATTAATTTTACTTTATTATTTTTGAAATTTTAGTTTAGTTCTATTATTTAACCTTAAACTTAAGATTATAATTTCATGTAAGTATAAAACTATGGAATGGTTGTAATGATAATATAATAATTTTATTTATTGATATTTTACATTTATTTTTATATTTATTATAATTCCATGTTTTATATATTTACTTTCCCCAAATGATAGGAATTTTATTGTAAATGTATAGAAAAAAATATACAATATGCTAAATGATGTCATGATTTTTCATATTTTTTTAATAGTTGATATATATATATATATATATATATATATATATATATATATATATATATATATATATATATATATATATATATATATATATTACACACACACACACACATAAATAGATGTATATGTATATGTATATGTATATATGTATGTATGTATTAAATTAATGTCCATATTATTTTATTTTATGTCAATTATTAGAATATTTTTATAGTATAAGATTGGTTATTGGTTCTTTACATTTTACTCTTAAACTAGGATTTATTTTGAAGTTTCAATGTTTATTCCAAAATTCTAGAATCTTGTATAAAAATATTTTATTCTTTCAAAATTTAATGAATCAAGGATGATGTAAACTAAATTATTTGTAAAAACTATATATATATATATATATATATATATATATAATTGTTATATTTTCCATTTATTTTTTAATATTAATATGATATAAGGATTTTGTTATTTGCTCCTTAAATTTTAATCTTAAACTAGTATTTATTTTGAAGCTTCAATGTTTATACCCAAATTCTAAAATTTTGTATAAATTTTTATTATTATTCAACATTTAATAAATAAAGGGTGATGTAATTTTTTTTTTTAAAAATGCCAAGATATATCATTTTTATGACATAATGAAAATATTGTGTGCATGTGATTCCTTTGGTTATTGAGTTTGGTTTGATACTTCAAACATTATATTTAACCTTATTTTTGATTATGTGAAATTAATAAGTTAATATTTTAACTCATTCAGATAATGTTAAATATACTAATAACTAGATATTTGAACGTAAAATGGAGAATTTTATCTTACCAACTATATTTTCTATTAATATAAAACACCTAAGGGAATAATATACTTAGAATTTTAATACATTATACATGTTTGAGACTAAATACAAGAGACATAAAGGATATAAAATATGATCAATATTCACTTGAATTAAGAAATGGGTCTCTAATCATGTCTAGAATGAATCATCAAATTTTAGGTAGTATTGATTGATGCTAGTGTCCATGACATGCAAGATTTTTTTAGGTTATTTTTTCTCTATTTCCATAAAGGGTTATTTTTATTTATTATTAGCTATCTATTTGTGTGATATTAAAGAGCTATTGAATCTAATTATAAAAACATGTCTCCTTCTCCTCAAAACTATAGGACCATTTTTTACACTAGTTTTAGGCCTAAAATGGGGTAAGAATAGTGGATTGAGATGACCCTAACCAATATCCAAACAATTGATGAATCATTCCTACATATAAAATACTCTAAAGATGGAATTTGAACCACATATAGTTATCCATGTTTAATGTATGTGTGAAATAATGGTCCTTAAATGAATGCAACATATGATCTAGCTTTTGATATTTATTTAATGATAACTTTGAATTGGCTTTGATGTAATTAAAAATTTTATAGGACCTAATCCATGTGAATGATGATTGACTTATAAATAATAAGATATTACTTTTGAACATGAAAGTGTTATATTAGGTTTGCTTGACAATGTTAGATAAATAATAAGCTTATCCTATTATGTATTTAAGTTGTACTATTTAGCTAAAATATCATGTGATCAACATGAAAAATGTCTGAGATGACTGATGAAGATGATTTTAAATTTTAAAATTGACCATTTATCATCACAAGATGAGTCTCTAAGGTTTGGATGTATCATATTTATAGAGCAATATGTTTTTGATGGATTCATTTGAAAGATAAAAATTACTGATAGAATGATCTAGAGATATTTGAATAGGTTAGACATAGAATAGGAATTATTATAGGTAACTAATAGTAAATTAGGAAGGTCAAACCCATATAAAGCATGTGGATGTGAAATAATGGATAATAAGATCCATATGCATACTAAAATTCATGTAGATCAATATTGGAATTTTCAAGTGTCTAACACTAGACTATAATGTCTAAAATTATCCCTATTTATTATATTATTTTAATGATTTATAATATTCGATAAAAGGATAAATACATGTACATGTGTGTGTATAACACACTTTATATTTGGAGGAAGTTCCAAATATACATGTTTCTCAGTTAAACCTATAATGAATGTGCAATAATTAATGTCTATGTATGAAATCTAAAATTCAAAATGAAATTAACAATTTTGAAACTTGAAGAGTAGTGAATTAATACACATTTAGTGGGTGACCCTTGTTACCCTATGATGTGCCATTGGTGTTGATGATTCATTGTTGAAGCATTGGAGATATCTTATTCCTTGTCAAATCAATTAGATAAGTTATGGATATATTTATTGAACTTATGTACTAATTCATGGATATGTCTTGGGAATATAAATGACCCAAACCTCTTTGAAAAAAGGAGCAATGTCTAGGCCACTAAGGGCACATAATCTCAACCAAATACTTAATTAATTGATATTAAACAAAAAGATAAAAGATGAGATACACATATTGGGATTTAATAGTAATTCCTAGGCTATTGAGTGGATTGAAACTCAAACACATTACTCATTTATCTAATTCAACCATTACAAACAAACATGTATTCAAATTAATCAATTTTAGTTATCATCAATGTCAAAAATAGAAAATTGAAATAATTTTTTTATGTGTGAAAATTGTTTATGCCACATAATATGATATAATCAACACCAAAATGATATTAAATAATTTTCATCTATATCTCATTTGTCCTAAATAATGAAAAAAATAAAAAATCTATAGCTCATGTTAATATAAAGTGTGTGCATATGAAAGATATATGCCAATAAAATTTGTTTTAATTTGTAAATATATTAAACATATAACTTCTATTCCTACAATTATGTGAATTTTTATTTCATATGCCCAAAAACATTATCTTATTCTATAATTACCTCTCCAATCTTTGAACCAAATTGATAATTTGAACCACTATGAATTTTCTAAACATAGTAATTTGTGCTAAAATCTAAACCAAACTTGATAATATGAACTAATCTAATCTATATGAATCTTATAATTTGTGCCAAATTATATTTTTTAATTCATGGAGGCTAAAATATCTATGAAAATACCACTAATATTACCCCATTCTAAAGTGAGCGATGTATCTTGTGAATTACTCATCTCAAAAGAAAAGAGTTAACATAATTATGTTATGTGAAAATATGTAATCATGTAAAAGCATATGATAACATGTATAATATGTTTAATCATGTTAATTAATAGATAATAAAATAATATAATAAAAATGTAGTGCAAGGGATAAAAGTGCCATGTTAAGTTAGATATAGTAATAATGAATGCAATAGTAACCATTAGTGATATAAGTACAAAAATATGAAAAAATTAAGAAGGTACATGCTATGAATCATGATAGAAAAAACAAGAAAAAAATAGCATGATATGGGTAATGACACCAAAAAGTTAAAAAAAAGCCTATAAAAATCAACAAAATCAATAAGATCAAAAGAAAATACTATATTTATCCACTCATAAGAATGTAATGTGATGGCCATGACACACATAATAGAGACACTCAATAACACTCATTTCTACATAATGCCAAGGGATGCATACAATTTTAGTCATGTAAAGGATCAAAAAAATATAAGTCATATAATTCAATTATCAATTACCAATTTATATAATAAAGCAAGGGACAAATAAAGAGTCATATAATGAGTACTTAATCAATCAAAATTAATGAAAGAAGGCCAAGGTAAAAATAAAGAGGCATATAATGATAATCTAAATTACACAATGGCATATACTAAGAAATAAGTGAATAAGAACACTTAGTGATTAAGATATATGAAATGAAACAACATCAATGAAGCATAGAAGTTTAGAACACATGAAACCATTCTAAATTATCAATCTATGTCAATTTCACAACATAGTAGCATGTCCATTAAATGTATATTTTATAAATAATATAATAAAGGTAACTAACACAAGAAATAAGTTTATATCATAATAATAAATGGAATTGTCATATAAATATTTAAACTATGTCAATGTAACCTATGTAATGAGAGTCACCCAACATCAACATAGCCTCTATGTATAATAATTTCTAGAATTTGTGCATCCATGTATCATTGGTAACTTGTATTTATTGCAGCATGTCAATCATATATACCATGAAATTAATGTGCATACTAAAAATGATATGTAGTTATAAACACCAAAATTACATCACACACATGCATAAATCCCTATGTCAAAACCCCTCTCAATCCCATTTTAATAATTAGCCTTCCTAACCCATGTTTTCACCCCTCACAAATTTAATCAATTTAAAAATATTTAATTAAGTTATTTTAAAACTACTTATGCCACCTTACCTAGCCACCTCATTTTAAAAAGTAATTCTTACCCTCTGAGTCACCTGAACACTTAATCCCCTAGTCCTGACTACCCATGACTTGTTCTCACACCTAACATAAATTCCTAACTAACTACATTATTCTTAGCCTCACATTTCTACCATTTTCTAATGGATACCACACTTGGCAAGAGAAGGAATAAAAAATAGGCTAAAAATAGACCTTTTACCTTTTCTCATGCCATCAACATTAGTCAACCCTCATCTGAAATCAGTGGGATCACTGACATCAGTTACATAATCCAAATTCTAAGCTAATATTCAAGTTAATAGAAATTAAAAAAATCAATCATTCACATATAGGCTTCAGTATTCAACTTTCTACATATAGGCTTATCATTACTCTACACAAATTAGTCTAGATTAAGAATTGATATACTGCATAGAGCTTGGATTCTTTTGAACAAGTAACACATGCTTGTCTTTTCTAGTCACATATTGCTTCAAACATGCCCCATCAGAGCCATCTATTTGGTATTCATAGTTCATCCAATTCACCAGCTAAGTATATCTATATGTTTTGTAATTCCTTTAAATAATCATTTTATAGTTACTTTATGTTATACTATTTATCATTTTATGAATGCCCTAACTCACCTTATGAAAGAGTTTTAAAAATCCATTTCTTGTTTCCCTCTACTTCAAACATACCAACCCTCTATCTAGACCCACCTATGTCTTACCCAGTCCCTTAAAACTCTTCTCAACCTCAAAAACATGACTATCATCTACCTCCCAAATCATAAAAGTCTCCTACAGCCTTCTGAGAACCTACTACCCCTACCAACATTAGTCACATAACTAACATCAATCATATCTCCTTACTGACATTGATAGCCTAATTGACATTGATGACTATGTTTTTTCACTAAACTCCTTGTACCTACCTAAACAACCTCCAAAAATACAAATAACTCATATTACCTACACTATATCACTCTCTACTACACTCAAATTGTTAGAATGGTATGAACATCTCTCTCTCTTAGTCTCTCCTTCATTATGTTATTCATTACCATTTTGTTTCAAAAAGTAGACTGCCATCCCTAAGGAAGTTTGACACTTCCAATAACAATCACATAGCTTGGTAGCCCACTCATATATCTATTAACAAATATTTTTGGTGGTAGTGCTTTCTCATTTACAAGTAGTCCTCCCTAGACAAAGAGGAGTGCTCAACATCATCTAGATATGACACCCAACCAATCCAAGTTCTCTCTAATCTCTAATCCCAACCCTTCATCTTTGTTTCTCCTTAAACATCAAATAGATTCAAAATTTGGTGAAACATTTCTGGCACACCCAGTGGGACCCTGAAGTTTTCCTTGGGTTCATTGCTTGTTTTAACAATTAATATAGGTGCTTTATAGTGAAAATTTCATTCCTTACACTTTATCCCTCTATTTTTCCTCAAAATAAAATATTCAACATTTTATTTTTTGTTTAAAGGCAATAAACTAAAATTTCTTCTTCCTTGCCACTCTTCTCTTTCTTATGCCTCTAAAAGAAATTTATAATTTTTCTTGCAAGTTAAAAAGAATTTCTTATTTATCTCTTTCTTACATGCACATTAGGATAGTGAAATTCATTATCTTCTCCTATTTCATCATTATTTTCATTCAAATCAAAACATTTAAAATTTGGGTTTAAAACTTACTGCACTTCATTGTTTACTTGTTGCATATTATCTCACCTAGTTAAATTTAAAGCATTATGAATGAATCATAGTATACCAATGTTATACTACCAAATCACACTCATAAAAACAAACATCTAAACTCACCTAAGATAAGTCCTGTCAATATTTCATCACTTGGTGGATCACCTTACCCTACGTGACTATCCTACTTAGATTTCACCACCAAGGGGAGAACCCACTCCATTTTCTGGTGGAGTATAAACTCTAGATAGAAGGTATATTTTGGCTAAGTGGTCTAGCTTTGATTTAGGTCCATGAAGTATAGAGATAAAGATCCTAAAACAAGCCATGTACTTGGTCTAACATAGATTTCCTCTTGAGCACCAAAACTAACCTAAAATTATCTCTAGATTACTTTCTAGTACCTTTGGTAACCAAATTCTCATCTCACTATCTGATTAAGGAATACACCAACATGAGACTAAAATTAATCTCTAGGAGTTAATAATTAGTGGATACATGTTTTTTTATTCTTTTCTATTGCCTTTTGTATTTTGGAGTTGGTAAGGATGTTTTTCCATTGATTTAAAAAATCAACAACATTCAGAATATTGAGGTTGTATAACTTGTTATATCAGATTTTATAAGTGTTCATCCTCCTTATACAGACCTCTTGCATCCTCTATTTTACCTAGATTTTTCCTCTAGGTTTCTAAAACATTATATTTTTCATTTCCCAAGACTCCATAGAGAGTGACATCAGTTAAATCCACTGACATCGGTAGACTTTAACCTACCAACATCGGTTAAGTGACTGATGTTGATGGCTATGTAATTTGGTTATTTTTAGTTTTCTCAAAAAAATAAGCTAAAATAACCTACATACTTACACCCAAACTTTTTTTTTCACTCTATCATTAATACAAAGTTCAAAGACTATTTAAAATTCTTATTTCATGGTATTGATGTAAAGCCAAGCCAAAATTATTTTCGATTATGAAAGTTGGCAACCACTTCCACCTTCCCCTCTTATTGTTTATTCTATCATGGAGCATACTTTAGATATAGATAATACTCCTATCCCTAACCAAATTCCCATTGTGCCTAAAGGAGATCAAGATTTTGCTAGATTTCTTGACTGCAATGTGACATCCCTTTAGCATTACCTTTCCATGAGCCAAACCCACAATTATTTGAGTGACCCACTATATCGTATGCCAAATTATCTGATGGAGAAAAATTTAGTTTCAACTATCTCCACTATGTTCCCCATGGTTACTCAAATCACCGCTTCAACAAGTAACCCAACCATAAACAATGTCCAAAGTTTAGCATCACCAACTACCCAATCTAACCTAACCCCTATCATGACTTCCTTACCTTCACAACCATAAGTAATTTACTCAAGTCTAACCCCATTTTATAATTTCATGATATCCATTCCATGTACTCTCATACCTATGATTACATGAGTTATGATTCACCCTTCACCTAGTATAACCATGGCAACAATCTAACCTACAATAACAATATTCAACCAGATCATTGTCTCTAACCCAATGAGACAATCCCCTTTGATTTCTGCCCCCAGCCTATGACTCACTACCACTATGTCCCATCAACACAACCATAAAAAACTATGTCATATTCTACCTCTAATTCTTATCAATCTCCCTATAACTTAAGGGGTATCTCCCAAACCAATCCCCCTCTAAACCTGATTAGGATGTTGATGGACAAGATATCTAGTTTAGAGACATTTGTGTTAGGTTTAAAGAATGTGTTATCTTATGATTAGATATGCATTGAGCCCATCCATCCTTTTTTGCCTATTCTCCCTTATCTAATCCAATGGGAACTTCCCAAATTTACTCATTTCTAGAGTAAAGAGGACCCATAATAGCATTTTCAAGCATTTAGACATGTTTGTTATTTAATAGGGTATAATGATCTATTTCTACTTCACACCTTCCTTGTGTCTCTTTTAGGTGATGCCCTAGATTGGTGTAGATCTATAACTCAGCACTCCCTTTTCTCATTTACCTATCTTGCATAGTTATCCTAGAGCATTTCTGTATCAACATTTCTAAAAAGGTTTCTATTATGGACCTTTATTCTATTAAACAATTTGGTGATGAGTCTATCATAGATTTTTTTACTCACTAGAGAGGCTTAATCAATCAACTCTCCTCTTTACCACAACCTATGATTATTAATCTATTATCAAAGGCATGTGATGAGCACATTTCATCCACACTTCGAGTACAAACTTTTTACATATTTGATGAAGCCTTTATAATGGCACAAAAAATCAAGATCTAGGCTATAAATGAATATGGAGTAAAGTTGCGTAGTAAGAATGCAAATTCTAAATCAAATGACTCCTCTTATTCTAAACCTTCTCCTTATAACCAAAAATCTAAAGTTTCCACCAATGTGGTGGTCATTAAATTAGCTTATTCTATAACCACAAACCAACCTAATCCCTTGACCTCACAAAATCCAACCAATAAATTCCAATAATGGTACAAACAAAGATGATACACTCCCATTGGGGAGTCATACACTTCTATTTTGGAAAGATTATTGGAATAGGGAACCATAACCCTTCCTAAAATCAAGCCTCTTATATAGTTTGAACCCTCCCATCTTATTCTTACTTAGTACAAGGAAGATTAGTTTTGTGGCTACCATTGAATCAAAGACCACATTTCTAATAACTATAAAACTTTCAAAAACATTATTCAATACATGCTTGATAGGGGTGATCTTGTCTTAGATGACCCTAATGTGCCTACGAATCTAAATATGGATGTGTTTATTTAGCCTTTTTGTACCCATTCACCCAATAAAGATAATTTTTAGACCATGATTGATAACTCATGTGATCATAATATCCATACGGTCAATATGGTCTTTTGTTTACCTTCAGTCCAACCTATCCCACAACAAGAGGCACCCATTTTACCTACTCCTCCCCCAAAATTAGTGGATTTTATTTTGTCTATTCTTCCTCCATGAGTAGAAGATCCTACTTCACCTGTTCCACTCCCACATGAGGAAGGGCTTCCTTTACCTCTCCTTTTGCCACAAGAGGAGCTTGTATTGCTAGTTTCTTTTGCACCCATTTTACCTATCCTCTTACAACTTGAGGACCTCACCTTACTCATTCCTCAAATACATGTTGAGGGGAAAATCATTCTTGTGTTATAACCTCTTAAATAACCTTCTTCACTTGCCTCTCCTCTACTGATAAAAGGTAGTACCCCATCCACTCTTCCTTTGTACCTAGAGGAGCCAGTATTATCTACCCCTACATTAGATGAGAGACCTATTATGATTACTCCAATTCAACCAATTTTACCACTTATTTTACCTATGGAATATCATACTTTACCTATTCCTCACCCACACATTGAGGGATCAATTATACCTATGCTCTACCCCCTTGAGGAATAATATTTGCCTACCTCTCCCCTACCCATGGAATAACATGCCTCTTTTCCCATCTTTGTCGAAGAAGACCATGTTGTAGATATTTTTCATCTTTGTCTTGAGGTAGTAGAGGCCAAACTTTTCCCTCTTTCTTAATCACCTGAGCCTTCTAAAGAAGTAATTGTAAGGCCTACATTAACTTCATCTAAGACCTTCTCATGGTTAGTGAGAAATATAGAATTTCTTGACTCCACGAAGCTAGATCATGTAGTATTTTGGGACCAACTTAAAAATCCTTATCCTAAACAACAAGTGTTATCCTCTACCACTAATCCTCTCACTACCCTTTATCCCAAGGTCTTTGACAAAGTTAGAGCTTCTTCACTAAAATCACTAAAAACTCATCCTTATACATCAGAGCCCTTACCCTCATAGGTGTTTGCCACATTAAAGTAGATCAAGTCTTTAGGAGTTCACCTAGTCTCTAATCTAATTGATCCATAGGTGAAATTAGATCTGAATCTCCAACCACAAGTTGGAGTTCCATGGCCTAAACTAAGGAAGAATGTTAAGCTTCCTATATCTCATTGATCCTTCCCTCTTCCACACTCAACTTTGCCTTCAATTTTGGGACCACATCCCTCTACTTTAGTTGGGTTATCACCGATCTAAGTGAAACAAAAGGATTAGTTACCTCCACAACTACTTTTTACACCTAATAGGCCTTTCACATCTAACATTGTGACACCTACCACCAAGGAAGTGTCAAAAAAACATGTGGCTCCATCGCAACCTAAATAGGTGCCATGCAAAATCACCCCTATGACTCATAAACTAAAGAAGGTGTCCACCCCTATTAAAAAAAAGTGATAGACTACTCATAGCCTCTTAGATCTTTTTCCTACATCATTTTTTATAATCCTCCATAATAACTCTTCACCCCATTAAGCCTTATAACCCTCTTGGATAGAAGCCATCTTGGTTTGATGATATAGAAGTGTGTCATATCATCGCTCACCTCGACATGATATTAAAAATTGTAAAGCTCTCATAGTAGTCATTTGACTAGACTTTGATATAGACACTCTCTTTGTTGATACTCCCATTAACTTTCTTGTTATTCCACCGATGACATCCATAATGTCTCATACCATTCCACCTAAATTCAAACCCATAGATGTTATTGTACCTCCTTTTCCACCTCCTTCACCCATATTTTAGATCAACATGGTTAATGTGGACATGTAGTCACAAAATCAAAAGGATAAAGGTAAGTAAAAGGTCACTACACCTTGGGCTCATCCCTTCTCAAAACACACTCATCCTTTGAATCCCAAGATTTCCATCTTGGGTGTCTCAAAACCAACATCTTTAGAATTTATTCAAAATTTGATGGTGAAATAGCTTTAACAAACCCCTATGAAAATGGATTTATATGAGTTAATCCAAAAATAACCCTAACACTATCAATCTTTTATTAGTTTCTTTCAAGTAGTTGAGGTAAAACTTCATGATCCCCAACCTCTTGTAGCTTTGGTCATCTCTCTTAACACCATCTCCCTAATTTCTTTCAATGATTCAAAAAATCCACTTCAACACCTTAAAGATTAGGATTCTACCCTTTTTATCACCACATATATTAATCAAGCTCATGACAAAAGAGTCATGATCAATGGAGGAGCTAGTATTAATATTATCTCCACCCTTTCCTTTAAACATCTAGCCCTTCCTAATAATTGCATATCTCAAACCGACATGGTGCTTCACTCCTTTAACAATATCATAGCTACTATGGTGGGCACTATTGTCTTAAATATCTATGTGGGTCCCCACATAATTATTAATCTCTTACACATGATAAAAGTAAATTTCAAATACAATATATTGCTTAGATGACCTTGGATACGTGTTATGGCATGTGTGCCCTCAACTTTGCACTGCTACATCAAGTTTGAGCATAATGGGCAAGTGCATGTTATCCCCACTGACCCACATTATTTTAAAACATGAAACATGAATTATATCCCCAATTATGTTCTCATTCCATTAAATACATAATCTCCTTTGAATTATACTTTTGAAGCTTCCACAAGCTCTACCACCCTAATTACACAGATACCAGCAACACAAATTCTTGACAAAGACCCCATGAAAGAAACTATCAAGTGTCTGCCACTCAAAGAATATTATTTTTTGATACTCAAAATGTTACATACTCCATAAGAGTATGGAAATATTTATATGTATCATAATTATGATCCCCATATTGGGATGGTCATCCCATATGGTCCCCCTAACCTTTGAACTAATTTCACATATGGGGGAATCGATTGAGCTTCCATTATCGACAATTCATCCTCTTCACCACAATTATTTACTTATGACTTCTCTTTCTTGGGAAAGCCTAGGTTCACTCACACATATCTTTATAGTTGTGCTTAGAAAGGATTTTGTTTGGGTCATTATGAGTAAGGTGTTCATATGCCTATTGAATATCCCACCAATAAAACCATTGAAAATGCCAAAAAGTAGCATGGAGTGGGTTTTGACAAACCAACTAAACTCACCAAAGCTTCTTATATACCAACTATCAAAGAGCCAATCTCTCCTTCTCCATCCTCTCCTCCACCATCACCTATCAAATTAGAGGTATTTATACTCGTAATTTTTTTTCACTAAATGCCATCCATTTGGGCCTATCACCTGGGTAAGGAAACAAGGTCCTTTCCTCTCATTCATCCTAAAATGATTGATGAAGACTCTCCCACTATCAATACTATCCAATGTCAAGATGATGATTCTATTATCACATACATGAGTTTAGATGATTCTTATATCTAATGATCACTCCTATCCAAAACATAAGCTATGTTAAATGAATCAACCAATGACATCAATTTTCCCTCTCATTATAACACTTACATCTTTAAGGTTGGACAATATTTAGACTCCTCTAAGGAAGCTAATTATGCCATATTTCTTAATGACCATAGTAAATCCTTTGCTTGGTCTAATAATGACATGCCTAGTATCGACCCCTCTATCATCACCCACAACATTGTCACCAATCAAGATGTTAAACCTATTAAGAAGAAGCTTCATAAAATACACCCTCGTATTAATCTCCTTATCAAAAAGAGTTCCAATGCCTCTTGTCTATTAAATTTATTCAACCCATCAACTACCCATAATGGGTTTCCAATATTCTTCTTATCAAAAAAGTGAAAGGTATAATTTGCATCCACACCAAATATCATGACCTAAAACTTGCTTGTCCAAAGGATGACTTCCCTTTTCTAAGTATCGACTAACTTGTTGATCTAACAACTAGCCATGAGATGTTATCACTTATGGATAGGTTCTCAAGTTACAATTAAATCTTGGTTACTCCCAAGGATCAACACAAGATAGCTTTTATTACCCTATGGGGGAGATTTTGTTATAGGGTCATGCCCTTTGATTTGAGGAACACTAGTACCACATACCAACACATCATGATTTACATATTCCATGATCTCCTACATAAAATTATGGAATACTATGTGGATGACTTACTTGGAAAGTCTAAAATTCAACAAGATCACTTGATGATTCTCAAAATCATATTCACTCATCTCCTTCAATGTAACATTTGATGAAACCCAAAGAAATGCATCTTTGGTGTCCTTTCTGATAAGCTCTTAGGATTTATCATTTCACTCTATGGTATTGAAGTCGACCCTGCTAAGGTTATAGAAATACTAGACATGCCTCCACCTACTAATATCAAATAATTTCATAGCTTGTTAGGAAAGATTTAGTTAATTTACCACTTCATCTCCCAGTTGTCAGAACATTGCCAGCCCTCTCACCATCTCCTAAAAAAAGATGTCTCCTTCCATTGGAATATAGATTACTAGGAATCCTTTGATGCACTCAAATGGTATCTCCTTTCCCCATTGGTTCTTATTACACCTAAGGAAGACTAACCTTTCTAACTTTACATCTCTATAATATACCAATCTCTAGGTGTTATGATTGTACATCAGGATGATCACCATCAAGAATAAGTAGTTTACAACATAAGCTACACACTTATTGATTATGAAACTCAATATACCCATACTAAAAAAATTTGTCTCATGTTGGTCTTTGTAGCTTCCAATTTCCATCATTACCTCTTAAATCACAAAACTTATGTCATCACCCATACTAATCCCCTTAAATACATGCATTCCAAGCCATATCACAACCAACGTGTAGCTTAGTGGCTCATGCTCCTTGCTGAATTTGACTTAGAATTTATTTAACAAAATTATATTAAGGGGAAAATGATTGTTGACTAGATAGCCACCACCCCTTTACCTGACAACCAACATTCAAGCCTTGAATTCCTTGATGAATCTATCACAACACTCTCCATCGATGACATCTCTTATCAAATGATAATGTTCTTTAATAGGTCTAAATGTCAATATGATGGGGGTGTGAGGGTCATCCTCATCCCTCTTGATGGTGAGCTAATGCCTTTGTCATTTAAACTAGATTTTGAATGTACTAACAATATGGATAAATATTATGTTTTGATCTTAGTGATTTAAATATCTATTTTCTTGGGTGTCAAATTAATAACCAGTTTGGTGACTCCAAACTAGTGGTTAATCAGGTTAATGGTTCCTACCTATGCAAAAATAAATTCTACAATGATATAAACATCATGTAGATATGCTATTGGAATCATTTGATTGCTACCTCTTGTAAATTGTTCTTCAATCTATAAACAAGTTTTATAACACAATGGCTTCTCTTGTTTCTCACATACCCTCTTCACACTTTTCCTTAAAAATTTATGTCATTGTATATCGCTTAACATTACCCTCCTATGTATCAACTAGCATCCTCTTTATAGGCAATATACCACATAACCCATATGACTTATGGTACAAGTAACTCATATATTACCTCTCATTTTTTATTACCCCTTCTGACCTCTCTAATAATGGGAGATGTGCCTTCATGAAACATGCCACTCATTACACTATGCTAGGGGGAATTCTCTACAAGCAAGGTTTTGATGGTCTCCTCCTTAGATGCCTCACTACTACTGAGATCCCTTCACCATTAAGGAAGTTCATGACAAGATTTATGGTAGAAATTTCAATGGTAACATAGTTGTCAAACATATCCTTTGACTTGGCTACTATTGGCCAACACTCCATCAAGACTATAGTGATTTTAGCATTGCATCAAATTTTAACAACATGTTAACCTCTTGCACATTCCAATCCATGCCTTACAAGTAACCAAAGACTTCTATCCCTTCTTCTAATGGGATTTGGATCTAATCAATGAGATTAACCCTCATTCATCTCTCTATCACCATTCCATTATTAGTACTACTGAATACTTCACCAAGTTAGTCAAGGCCATTCCTCTCATCTCCACTAAGGTTGACAAAATTGTTGACTTTATCAACCATCGCATTATCTATTGTTTTGGTGTCCCCCATAAAATTATAACAAACAATAATAAATCTTTCAAAAATAAGACTGTCAAAAATCTTTATGATGCTTTTGGAATCAAATTAAGCTTCTCATCACTATACTATCCACAAGAAAATAGATAGGTAGAAGCTTATAATAAAACCTTAACCAAAATCCTCATGAAAGTAGTCAATGATACTATCAAATATTGGCACACACACATTCTCTTTGATTTACGGGCTTACCGTACTAGCATTCAAACCCCTACAGGTTCTACACCTTTTTCCTTGGTCTATGAGACAAAATCTATTTTTCCTCTTGAGGTCCAAATTCCTTCTCTTTGCATCTCTCTACAAGACATACTTACTAATGATGACTTTCACCAATAATTTTTGGCTCAATTTGATTTGTTTGATGAATGCCATCTAATAGCCCTCAACCACCTCCAAATCTATCAAGAAGGTATTAAATGTGCTTACACAAAAAACCTCAAGGAGTGAGATTTCAAAATCAGAGTTCTCATCTTCAAGGAAAATCAACATGTGAAAAACATGGAAAAAATAAAATGGGGTAAGTCTTATCCTAATTGGCTTAAACCCTACATCATAACCACAAGTATGGTTTAGGAAATTTTTTCTTGTCTTATCTCAAAGGAAGGCCAATACCTGAGCCTTTAAATCCTTTGCACCTATGACCATGCTTTTGTTAATCAAGCAATGCTTCACATCGTGTTTAACTTGAGCTCATCCCTTGAGAAACCCTATTATATTCATCTCCCTTCCTCTTAACCCTTATTCCTACACACTTAGTTAAAATATGAAGTGTTATGGTTTTGCCCTCAAAGTGGAAAACCTCTAAGTCTCTATAGTCATGTCCATGAATAAAGTAAACAAAAAATAAAAAAACAAATGGGATACATAGACAAGTTATAATCTCTCAGGTCATGATTCTCAATGTAGACTACACCCTTGAAGGATAGCTATGTAACTTCTCCTTGATACTATAAATAGACTAATCCTTTAAAGGACAACTATTAAAAATAAAAAATAAAAGCTTAGACCACTCCCTTGAAGGATGACTAAGTCAAGCTTTGTTATCAAGGGAAATAATAACTTAGAAGTTTTTAATATTGATCAGCTTCATATGACCTCAACACAAACAAAATCCCATTGTAGGCTTCACACATTGATAAACTTACACAATAAATAAATAAATCTTTAAGTCATGAAATTGCCTATAGTAGCTCTTGGGTCACCCACAGAAGGGGCATACCATCCCCACTAACAAGGTTAAGTTACCTAAACACTCTCATTTTTTTTACCTTTTTTTCTCATACTCTTTCAAGGGACTTTGAACTTACTTGACACAAGGTGAGTATGATGCTTCTCTAACAAACAAATGGTCAAATGATGCAAAGCATGAAAGAGGCTCATAAACCTGAGCCTATTTATGTTCTGATTATAATCTTTTAAAATACACTATCATCATACCTCATTTTTCTCCATCCTAATCACATGTTGATTTCTCTTCTGAGATCGTATCTCATAACAAGATTTAATCACCTTATCTCCTTTCTACTGATTTTTCTTGATTATTAGAGTTATGTGTTTAACAAATATTATCGCTCACATATCCATCTCAAGAAAAGATACTCAAATAACTACCCAAAACCATAATAAAATTAACAAACCATTTCCCATTAATTTGTTTCATATAATCCCATGTGGAATGCACTAAACATGCAACCATAGTTTCTCAACACAATAATAAATAAGAAAACTATCAAGCCTATGCCATTTATTTTAAGCATACATGATCAAAAATATGGAAAAATTATGAAAAAAAAACATACCCAACCCATTAATTTTAAGCATACACCATCATAAATATGGAAAATTTCTAAGATGAAGCTAACCAATCAACTATGCATATACCATCACACATATGGGAAATTCTAGTCTAACTCAACTAACATGCCTAACATTAACATAATATTAACATAACATAAACATCCAAATCATTATAATAACTTCAACATCATCACCATCACATTAAAAACATCTTAAAATAATAAACTCTCTCTCTCTCTCTCTCTCTCTCTCTCTCACACACACACACACACACACACACACACACACACACACACACACACACACACACACACACACACACACACACACACACACACTAAATATGAATATACATCCATGCATCATATTAGTATCATCTCTCTCTCAAAAATTACATCTCTCATCTTTGATTCATAGGTTGGTGTGTATAGAACATATATATCATCATCAATAACAATATTTGGCACTTAGAATAATCAAGGCTATAGTCATGGTCATAAAGTAGCAGTATTATCACCACTCTCTACCTATTTGTGTTTATGTGAGATAGAATTTGTGGCATGTGTCATTGATCTCTCCTACTCTCTAGCCTTATAATACCTCTAAATTTATGAGAAATCCCTGATGTCTCTCTCATAATATGCAATCTCATCTAAAGTAGTGTTTTACCCTACTAGAGATATAGTCTACAGTGGACCCATCAAACTTACTATAGGACCCTTTAGTGGTCCCTATGGTGGAAGAGGAGGATTAGCCTATCCTACTTCTCTCAAACTATCTCTATCTACTATCAGTGAAATAAACTAGCCCTATAATTCCCTAACCTACCATTTTAATGTTGTAACCTATCCTTGTAAGACCAAAACCTATGGTTATGATACATCTCGAGCTTGTACAACTACATCATAGGCCTGTATGATTGCATCTCTCTCTCTCTCATCACTCCTTATAAATTTGGTGGTGGCCTCATAACCTGAACCATGGGATGTAAACCTATCCACCATGCAAGATAATCCACTATGCATCTAGGATTTACCACACCTGGTCCTACTGGTAGCTCCTCAAAATTTGGCCCATCTATTTCTTGGGTCAAAGGTAGGGTTGCCTTTATACCATCCCTCCTATATAGAGGAAATATAGGAGGCACATCCTATAACAAGCCAAACTATCTCCTAACCCATGCCATGGGTATCATCTCTAACTCTCTAACTCATCTCCCTCTAACCTATAACATGCTCTATAAACCAACAAGCTACTCTACCTATCCTCTAAATTTAGGGTATGTCAAGTAGGACCTCTAAATAATATCTATGGGAATCAATCCATCTATCATATGCCTATATCAATCAATGTCCCACACTATGCCATCAACTCGTGTCTAGGCCATACCCTCTCTCCAATATCTAAAATCAACCCTAAAACTAGATGCAATCATGGTGGGTAGCCCTAATGGCCATGTCACCATGATGTTCACATATTCCCAACAATGGATTAAATGCCTGACACATAAACTATATCATTGTCATAGCCTCAAACCCCACAACTCTCTATATAATTGTGTCAAAATAATTAGTCCCCATGCATACACTTTCTACTACTCAACCATCTATACCAACACACCTATCAATGCAATAGGAAATCTTCCCTCATTTTCATCTAGTAGTGAATATATTTTAATCCCTATCATCATCAGGATACTTGACTCGTGTTTCTCCTCATCAGTAGTGTACAGTGGCTCATATGCAAAGCTCATCGAATGATAGGTCACCTCGCTAACATGATCCCCAAAAAATGTAGCCATGTGAATATCATGTTCCTCTCTTGAACATGAGATGAGATCCTCACCCTAGAGTACCAAATTTAAAATCCTATATACATCCTCCTATATCACTATCAACTCTTTGATAAGAAAATAGAAAGTTTTGGTGGTGTGATCCCACCTCTCTATCAAATCTATCATCAAGCTAACATCACATGTAACCCAACAATATCATCACACTCCTCCTAATCCTATAGCTACAATGTGTTCCCACTCATCTATGGTGACATCCCTCCTCATCCTCATCAACAATGTAGGTAGTTGATCTCATAATATTGATTCTTTCCTATCCTGCATCCATATACAAAAACCTCAAGTCATTTAATTTCTAATATAAACCTCCACCCTTTTTTCTTCTCTTTGAAATAACTACATTAACCTAGGGCCCTCACCTAGGCTATGTAGGTATCACTCATTCAACATGGGGTCTTCTGAGGTTAGCTTGGTCATATGCCCAACTAATTATTTAACTTGTTAACCCACCTAAACCCTATACCCACTTACCTATCTCTAAACCCTAGCCCTAACTACCTATCTCTAAACAATAGGCCTAATTGCTTATCTCACAACCTTAGGCCCAAATTCCTATATTTCAACTCTAGGCCTCATAGCCTATATCTTTAACTCTAGGACCCAAGACTTATATCTCACACCCTCAACCCCATAACCTATCTCTTAAGCCCTAGGTCCCATGACCTATTTCAACCTAAATTTTAATCATATCTCACCCTTTTTTCCTATGCACTTGGAAAATGACATTAGCCTAAGACCCTCACCCAAGATATATAGGCAACAATTGGTCTCACACAGGGTCTTCTAAGGCTAGCTCGACCATTAGGCTCATCGACTAACTTAACTGGGGATCCAAAATTAGCCTTTTCTTCTTAGTTGGGGTTTTTCAAGGTAATCATCATCAGTCTTATATGTCGATATTAGCATTTGGTGTCATTCGACATCGATGCTAGTGTCGACTGATGTTGATGAGCCCTACTGACATTGGTGACTAGTTTAGCCTTAGGGTTGAATAGCCCACCTCCAAAATTTAAGGTTTTTCCTAAAAAATACCCCAAACCCCTCCCAAATTCACCCAAACCTACCCTTACCCCATTTACTACCCCTCTAATTTCAAATTCCCCCCCCAAAAATTCAAATTTATCGCAAATAAAAAATTAACTACGTTAAATTAAAATTCAACTCAAAGATAATCCTACCTCATCTCTCCATCTCCTCCAAGGTGGAATTATTGGCACTTGTGGTGGCACACATCCATTTGGGTCCCCTTCTACCTCTTCTATCTCTACCCACACCAACACTCTCTCATTCACACCATGGCCCACCAAGGGCTCAATCTAACCCTCACTCTCACACAATCTTCTCAACCACTTATCTCTTGCCAACTCACCATAAATAGATAGGCTAGAGTGATCCTATGCCCCATAACACTTAGAGCTCTTTTTCTCTAATCGACCATTACAAATGAGTTTTAGTGGGCTACCAAACCCCTTTTGTTAGATTTTTTCACCCACCAATGTTGGAAATCTTGACCTAAGGCACTGATGTTGACAATACTTCCTATTGACATCAACGACATAACCAACATCAGCAACCTTAATCTTAGAGTTTTCAACCCCAACTACCACCCTTTGGACCACACCCTAAGTCTAGGATAACTTAAAGATCATGTATATCTCCTTGACTATGACAACAAGCCTTAGAGATCACATATATCTCCCCAACCATGACAACCAACCTTAGATATCACTTAAATCTCCACATATGACAAATCTGACCAAATATCATGAATATCTCCTCAACCATTTACCATTTTGAACCACCCTTACATTGCTTGTCTTAACCACTTATGATACCTTACTATAGTTGGCTATTATACACATACACATGAATATCAGGTGTCCTGGATCATGAAAAAACTAGTCTTGTCACCTAAAACCTTTTGTGTTTTCTAGGAGCACTTCCTACCTCATATACCTATAACACATGGATCATTTAAGCTATAAATTTGATCATTTTAACCTTACCAACTATCACTTACAATCTATGATTTGGTTATTTATATCTGGGTCCTCCTCACCTTTACCAATTATTGATTATGTCAACTATAACTTGTAATAATATACACATAAGAAACAATGTTACCATGCTCTTACTCAACATCCACGCACCCAATTAACTCCTTATCAAAATGGTACCTAATTCTAGATTCTTCTCCGTTAGTTACTTTTTTGAGGGGGGATACCTCATCCCATACCTAGAGTATCCAACTCTTATTTTTATCTTACAACTTGTCAGTATAAATTAGAAGACAAAAGGGGCAAATGTAGACACCAAAATTAAGTAACACATGCATAACTCCCTATGTTGAAACCCCCCTCAATCCCCTTTTAATAATTAGCCTTCTTAATCCATGTTTTCAGCCCTCACATATTTAATCAATTTAAAAATATTTAATTAAGTTAATTAAAAACTACTTATGCCACCTTACTTGGTCACCTTGTCCTAAGAACTAATTCTAACCTTTATGTCACCTAAAGACTTAGTCACCTAATCCTAATTAATCATGACTTTTTCTCACCCCTAACATTAATTTTAAACTAACTATGTTCTTCTTAACCTCAAATTTCTACCATTTTCTAATGGATACCACACTTGGCAAGAGAAGGAATAGAAAATAGACTAAAAATAGCCATTTTACCTATTCTCATGTCATCAATGCCGATCAACCCTCAGCTGATGTCAGTGGGATCACTGACATTATTTACTTAAGCTAAATTCCAAGCTAATATTTAGGTTAATATAAATAAGAAAAATCAATCATTGATAACAAGATTTGACATTTAAATTTCTACATCCAAGCTTACCATTACTCTACACAAATTAGTCTAGATTAGGAATTGATATACTACATAGAGCTTGGATTCTTCTAAACTAGAAACACACGCTTATTTTTTCTATTCATGTATTACTTCAAACACGCCCCATCAAAGCCATCTATCTGGCACTCATAGTTCATCTATTTAACCAGTTAAGTATATCTCTATGTTTTATAATTTCTTTAAATAATCATTTTACAATTACTTTATGTTATATTGTTTATCATTTTATGAATGTCTCAACTCTCCTTGTAAAGGATTTATAAAACTCCTTCACCTATTTCCCTCTACTTCAAACATACCAAGCCTCTATTTAGACCCACCCGAGTCTTACCCACTCCCTTACAACTCTTCCCAACCTCACAAACCTAACCAACATCTACCTCCCAGCTTAGAAAATTCTCTTGCAACCTCTTGAGAACCTACTACCCCTACCGAAATTATTCATATCTCCTTACCAACATTGGTAGCCTAACTGACATCGGTGACTATGTATTTCCACTAACCTCCTTGAGCCTACCTAAACAACCTCCAAAAACATAAATAACTCACATTACCTATATTGTGTCACTCTTTATTGCACTTAGACTAGAATAATGGTATGAATATATCTCTCTTACTCTCTCTTTAATTTTTTTATTCATTACCATTTTGTTTCAAAAAGTGGACTATCATCCCCAAAGAAGTTTGACACTTCCAGGAATAAGCACATAGCTTGGAAGCCCACTCATATATCTACTAACAAATATTTTTGGTGGTAGTGCTTTCTTATTTGTAGGTAATCCTCCCTAGACAAATAAGAGTGCTCAACATCATCTAGATATGGTGCACAATGAATCTAGGTTATCTCTACTCTTTAATCCCTACCCTTCATCTCTATTTCTCCTTAAACATCAAAAAGATTCAAAATTTAGTGAAATAGTAGTCTACCAAAAATGTGATAAATGATAGAAATGAGTAATGAAAACTAGAAACATGTCATGCTTAGGTTAATTTTGGATTTTTTTATTTTTCTAAAAAAATTATCTATTTTGAGAAAATGTATAAATTATAAAAAAGGATCCCATCAAGGGGATGGTCATGTGTAGGTCCTAGATCAAACATGGTAATGTTTAATTATTATGAGAAAGTATTATTATATGTAATTGTATATGAATATGATGAATGCTCTTATGTTTTAATATAACTAAGTGTAACATCCAAAATACATATACATATGCATACATGCATACATAGATACATACATACATACATAACTAAACATAAAAATGTGTGTAAGGCACCTTTCTCATATTGATGACATTAGTTAGCATCATATTTGTACATGCACTAATGTGCTTATACATGGAAACTATACACACATTCACTACAAATACTTATCCAAAGTTAAAACACTCTTAAAGATTTTGCAAGGAAGAATATTTATTTTATTAGATATATAATTTAGGGTGTATCAATATGTAAGTGTACACTCATTAATTATGAAATATATATGCATCATGTACCTTTCCAATATGATATTTTTAAATTTATTTAACCTCACTTAAGTATTGCTTTATTCCAAATATAGTCTTGTTAATTGGTTTAGGTGTATAAATAGATTCTCCTTGATAGAATGGCAAGGCAACTATAGTAAAGTAGCCAAGAGTAATATAGTAGGTATCCCTATAAACCAAACTCCATGTTAAAATTTAAAAAGATACTAAGAGGAGAATAATAGTTCATTAACCATACAAGGATGTGAGTATATTTATTCTCAAAACATCAACCATCATGTTTATTGTAACATAAGGTAAGAGAAGACATTCATCACCCATGACAATCTACCATTCAAGGATTAAATACTAACAGGTGAGAACCCATTTCCAATTATAAGTGAATACCCAATATATTGTAGAAAATTAAAATAGTGCTACCTACCAATATTATATGAACCAATCTAGGACTTTAGGGTCTTCGCACCATATTGCCTCATAAATTATTAGTTTAAGAATTAAAAACTCTCTTATCCTTAAGGTAGTAAAATATGTTTATACATTATATCTAACTTTTAACACCATTTAATTCAATTCCTTATGAGATAAGATATAATATCAAACATCTCTATAATGGAGAATTCCACATAAGTAGTTATCTCATTATAGGATATTATGGAAATGTATCACATATCTAACTAGACTAATCCAGACTAGAAGGTATAATGTTAAGAATCCATTTACCCTCTAAATATGTAAGATAAACCCTTTTCCTATTATCTCTAATCCACTTGTCATAGGATAATTAATAATAGATAACAATAGAACTATAAAAACAATGAAATGCAGCTTACATCTCTATGGAAAAACATTTATAGAATTTCAATACTTGTTAAATACCAAAAATAATTAAATTACACAAAACTTGATTCTAAATCAAAAATCATATCTTAATATTTTATTTAGACATATCCACCATTTCTTACAAGCATATGTACATCCAAATGTCCACACATGTCATTTCCACAAAAAATTATTGTCATACTAAAATGATTATCATGCATAATATCAAGATTACTAACAAGTATCTGCATAAGAGAACTTGTTCATGAAAGACATAATACAACATAAGCCTTAAAAATCTAAACAATAAGGTCATGTTATTAAATACACAACTAATTGAATCATAATAATGAACCAAGAGAACTAATCAATAACTATTTTACAATATGCTTATAGTTTCCATATGTTAGGATTACTAGAACTATGCCTAAAGCCTCACATGTTTCTGCACTAAAAAGGGAAGAATAATAATGACAAAGGAAATAAAACAACTTTTTATTATTTTTTTCAGTTTGAAACATGTGTTAACAGCAACATTAAATTATCATAATGCATCACAAGAATGGTAAATAAATATAATTATAATGAATTTATTATTTTCATTAAGATGAGTTAAAATATCTAATACTATTATGAAAATTTAGCATCTTCATTTAATTTATTAATGAAATAAAATTTTCACAAGATTAAAAACCATAAACAATTAAAAACAACCACCAATTACCCTTTTTACAAATTCCAATAGTAATATGGTAACACATACACTTTCCCCAATAAATTCAACGGCTAATGTTAGATCAAAAACCAATGTAATAACATCATCTAAAAGAATTATTACAAGTGTATTTTTCAACAATTGATGTACATAATTACACTATTTGAATTAAAAAAAGAAGAAAAAGAGCATATAAATGGTTAAGAATAACACACTACTTGGTTGTTCATATTTAATCTTTATTTCAACATGCATTAAATCACACAATCCTTTTATTTAATTCATGAGTATAACCATTATGTTAAATCATGGTTAAAGTATGCATCCACAAAATTTTTATTCAAACAATAATCCTATATCTTAACATTAAACTTCCAAACATCACTATAATGAAAAAAGATTCCATAAAATAAAAATAAAATGATTAAAGGCAACCTTTAATTTTGTTGAAAGTAAAAATCCAAATAGAACATCTGGAGGTAGGTTATACACCAAAAAATATTATCAACAAGTATTCCACAAACATGAAGATATAAGTGAAATAAAAAGGAGAACTCATGAAGTCTATAGTGAACCCCACACTCCTAATCTAAATTCTCCCATCCATATGGTGGAACTAACCACTCCATCCATCAATTAGATGGTAGATTCAATAATATGGGTGTTTAAGATAGGTCAAGAGAATGCATAAGATTCTAATCTGTCAATACATTCTAAAACATAGAAATCATAATAAATAAATAAAAAAATTCATTAAGACTCAATGAAATTCTAATAGAACATGAAAAATGGGGCAACTTCCCAAATCATAATATACTTTACATTCTGGTTAAGAAAAACATGCACTTTTAAACATCATAATAAAAAATCATTAAGACCATTGTCATTCATTTAGAAAATAATAGAAAATTATTTATACAAATATGAATCAATCAAGACCAATTTCCATTTTTGGAACCAACTCTATTATTTTTGTTTAGCTAAATAGAACTTCTCAAGTTGTCAAAGAATGCACTCAAAATAACATGTTTAAACATATCAATCAATCTAGACATAGTTATTTCATTTCCAACATACACCAAATGGAACTAAGTTGAAAATCAATCAGGTTTACTTAATCAAATCAATAGAAAACACATTCCATAAAATATCATAAAATCTAAGATTAAGATTGTAGCCCAAACCAATAAAAGGTAATAACAAAATATTATAATCAATATGCATAACACAAGAATTATCATAAAGGTACAGTCAATCATAATAACCTCAAAGAATATAAATGGAAGTTAAAATTGTCTTATATATCATTAAAACCATAGCATAATGTATTAATCCAAATATCATAGTCCCAAATAAAGTGTACCACATAATAACAAACAAATTCATTCAACCAAACATAAGATATCCAATCCAAGATAAAATCCCAAGAAAATATATAACAAATCATAGTCCAATGAAAGAGTCTCCAAAGGGAAAATTTTTAGGAAATTAATTTGTGTTATCCCAAAACCAACATAAAAAAATTAAATCAATACCAAGCCTTAACATAAAACCACACTAAATCTTAAAATGATTCACAAGGAAAACCATCATTACATGCTAAGCACCAAATAAACATAGTTAATTTTGATATAAGCATGCATTTTTAATAAGAAAATATGAATAGAATTAAAAAGGGATTACACAATACCAACATCAATCTCATGTCATACCAAATAGGGTAAAATAAACCAAGGAAGCATATAAACTATATGCCATTAAGACCCGAGAGTAAACAGTATAGTCGAGACAGATAAGTCTATAGCTTTATCAAAGCCATTCCATTATTATATCCTTGTTCTCCTTTTAAGGGTTAAACTATAAACATAACTAGTTGAGAAAAAACATTCTAAACAAACTCTACTAAATCCAAGTGCTAAATGAAATCAAATAATTCATCTATAAGAAAAACCCACAAGGGTTAAAAAGAATACAATAAGGATATAATTTTCAATCAAAAACCCACAAAACCATGTGAAGTATAACAACATATAATTAATTTTAGGATCATCATGAAGTCACATGACTTTATAATGAACCTACATTGATTTTTAAAAAATTCGTAAGCTCATAATTTATAAACCAACACAAAAATAGCTTACATAAAATTGAACTCATTTACTTACAAGATTACAATCTATCTTGAGGTTGCATTTCTTATTCCCATACTCTTCTCTGCTCATCGTAGATTGAATTAACATTACAGAGGACTCATGATTTTGGTCACTATATCAACTCTATTTTTCCTTCCCAACCCCACTAAGTCTAGGGAAAAAATATAGAGGATCCAAAACCCCTCAAAACTTCCACATAAACCATGTCAATAAACCCATGAGATCCCATCTATTTTATCCATTAAAATAATAATCTTGACCTAGGTATAGTTCAAGACATGTGAGGCCTAAAATAATGGACAAAGCTCCCCATAACACACTTTGATGGTGAAAATTTAAATTTCAAGCCATCTGTTGATGGTGAACTACCCATTATTACTATAATAGGGACTCTCCTTCCCTCAACTTTAAAAACAAATTCCCAAGATGCCAAGCATTTTTAATCATTTGACTATATTTGGATTTGGTCTAGTTTACCATTACTTATGCTTCTATAATTTATGGTTAATCATTCATGTTGCAATAAGGATTCACACTTAGAAATATGTTAATTATTTCAAGTCTTCTTCAAATTCTCATTTAAATAATGAATTATTAACCATTGATGGTTCACTAACATGTAGATGGGTTATTGATAATGGAACATAATATGGCTCTTTAATAGATAGAACACAACAAGCTTTGCTGATTTTTATTAGATTAACCTTGTGTTCTATTTAAGTCATTCACTTTTAATATTTTACTTCAAAATTTGTTTAAATTTGTTTATGATAGGTTATGACATCTTTCAAAACCTAACTTAGCTCCTCACTTGACCTCATAGGATGTCAAAATTAAAATAAAAGTTTATGATGCATCACAGGACATCAAAGTTTGGAATATAACTCAAAAGCATAGGTATCTAACTCATTGGTCTCTAAAATTCCTTAGATATTCATCATGCTCCATTTAATACACCTTGATCAGATCTACCAAGTTCATGAGACATGTGGTGCCATCTGAAGAGATCATGAAGGAACTAGCCATTGTAATTCAAATCTAGAGGCTACATGTCAATATATTAATCCTTGTGGGTGAGCCCAATTTGATCTATGTATCCCTCCATAATTATGTATGTCCCATTTGGGTTTATCTAAGATTGACAAGTGTCTACACTACATTGCATCCATCTAAATCTCATGAGAGCTCACAAAGTAGACATGTGGTTGAATTCAAGCTATCCAATATATATTTGATGATGTATAATTGTTTGAGGCTCCTTATGAGAGTGACACTTGGTATAATAATAAATAATATCCCAAAAAAGAAATATTTGTCCCCTTTAAACATGTGTTATGATGTCACATGTCATTCCCATGAATCTAAATTCCAATATCAACCAAATCCCCTTTGAAAGTGATGCATGTCTTCTTTAGACCCATGTGATGATGCTACATGTCATTCCTATAGTAATTCCATCTAAGATCCCCAAGAATGCTTTTGAGAAATACATTTGTCTCCATATAGGCCACATTATTATCACTAAGTTGTCAAAAATTATCCAAAGCCTTTTGAAGGACATACCTAACAAGGGGAAAACCACATTACCCATAAAAGGGGTACCTAGGAAAGAATAGCTATTATTTCTTTTGAAAGAAACATGTATCACTCTCACAACCAATCAAAGCAAAAAGACCCCCCAAGATCTCACCATGAATTGAAAGGTGTCATGTGTACATACTTCAAGTCAACTAAGTAACTTAGTCATATTCAGACCCCATGAATGCCTAGCTAGGATTGAGGTGCTATGCCACTTGTCAAAAGGTGGTAATATTTATCTTTAAATTTAAAATTAAAAATTAATTAAATTCCAATAAAAAATAAATTTAATTTATAATGAAATTAAATTCCAAAAGCAATAGTTTAGAGTGTTTTTAATGCAAAGTTGACAACCTCACCATTAATATGACATGAATTAGGATCATCATCAATGCTACATTAATTAAAGTAATATTTCAAAAGGCTAATAAATTTAAATATTGTGATTTACATTTATATTTAAAGCTATATGCCTTTGATCTCCCTTGTTATCTATGTTCTCCCAGTAGAACAAAGCTTGAGCTATTAATATATTACACTCTAACTGCCATTATTAGAGCTCAAAAGTTCTAGAAGGAGATATAGAAGGACATTGGTTTCTACCTAGGATATTACAAAGATAGAACAACTAGGTCCCTCTACTCTGGGTAAGAGAACTTCCTTTAGGAATGATGATTTCCTATTCTAGTATGGTACTTTAGTTGTGTTTAAGGATATTGAATTCATTCATGAGGTGATAGCATTAGGGAACATGGATTACAAAAACATTTTCTTCAATGTATAAATAGCTAGGACAGTTGATGAATCTAAAATAATGCCACACATAATTAAATTAGCTTCAAACATCATCACCATTAATGTTGCCAGTCTCCATAAGGCTGCATCTAAACCAAAGGTCATGCCATGTGCCAAACTAGTTTATGACATATTTAGGAGGTCAGTGTGTGAATATGGGATAATAAAACCCATATCCTAAGGGCTCCCCATTGATTTCATTTTAGGGCTAAGATTTGAGAGATGTTATGACCTCCATTCTCCATAGATTGAGAACACAAAAGTTGTTATTGATAATTGGTATGAGGTACACTCCCCTAAGAAGGTCTTAGTCACATGGGTGACTAACCCAATTGGATTTGTCTTCATGGATGACTAAGGGAAAATACCTATCCATAAATTCAAGAAAGGAATTAGGATTGGCCTTACTCTCCTCAATAGGGTATTCATCAATCCACATATTAGCTACATAGACATAAATACCCTTTTATTGTTGCAAATCATCTTAGAGGACCAGTAGATTCCCACACTTAGAGAGATCATTATCAATAATTTAGTGTATGCAATGAAGGACACTTTAAGTAATGGATCCCAATTCTTCATGATGATTTATTTTTTGGATGTTATATATGCAATTGCTCATTTAAGCCAAAATTCGTGGTCTCCTAAGTAGCAAGAGGTATTGTGCCATCTATTCTCTATAATGCACACTCACCACTTTAGGTAAAATATAAAGGTGATTGTAAAAGATTTCTATCCAATTTTTTACAAATCAATTACCAAGTGTGAGATGTCAAGGTTTCCCCTAAAGGTTAGAAAAAAACTAAAGAAAATGGGAAGTTACTAGATATACTTGGATTTCATAGTCATCTAGATGGAAGGAGTAATGGTGTCCCCCCTTAGGTTGTTAAGATATGAACCTATGAAAATGGTCGAAGAAGAGATGTGTTATCAACTGCTACATGGAGATGATGACATATTCAAAAATAAGAAGACAGTCCCCCACAAGACTCCTTACAAATTGGGGAGGACTAAGATTACAAAATGGCATGATATCATTATGGTTATAAGGCATATAGACTCATACCTATTGTCCAAAGATGACTTCTAAGCATGGGACCACAATAATGTCATTCCAAAGCACCTCTTCAAGTTTAATAAGGTTGTGTTGATAAAGTATAATCACCAACAAGAGGTTTACTAATATATATATAGAGATTTCATGAATGATGAGGTTGTCCTAAGGAATGCAGTAAGGAAGAATGTTAATCTATAAATGAGGCTTGATAGAGAGAAGAATAAGGAAGACATTGTCAAGCCTTGGCCACCACCAACTCATGGAAGTATGTTTGATGCAAACTATGAGGAGGGAAAATAAGAAGAGGAAGAAGACAATGTTACTCTCATTAGGAATAGACCATGTAGACCTCCACTTCTTCCTACATCAAGGATCTAACTACGTCCCTCCCAAGGGCTTACATTAATTTTTGCATCTACCATGGGAGTTACTCTCCAAATTTTATATCAGTCTGAACCTACTACAATTGACCCTGGTGAATTACAATAAGGAGTAAATATCTCAATGGAATAACTACAGGCACTATATGGGAGAAATATAGAGAAGTTTTACAATATAAATAAAGATCCTAGGACTAATATGAGAGGGACAATACCTCCTATAATTTTTTTTAAGAGAATACTTCTACTGCCAGCCCTTTTGACACTCCCATGTAAGTAATTTCACATTTATTTCTTCCCTAATTACAATCACTTATGTTTCTTATTTTTATTTCACTTCCATGTTTGTTCCCCCCATTATTACCCCTCCATTGGCTTCATTATCTTTAGCTACTGAAACCACCTTTGTCTAGTCCTTAATAGATAATAACATGACCAAGATGGTACCTCTTTTAGATTCACCTTCCCCTAGTTTATTTCTCATTCCATCACACATATGGTTTCGTCCTACAAAACCACAATAGGTATCTCACTTGTTATAGGTTACCCTACACCTGTGAGGCCATTGAATCCCATTTATAATCAATTCACCTTTTAAAACCCACTCAATATTACCATAGCCACAAAAGTGAGTATGCCTCCTAAGTTTCCTTCATTTGTTCTTGATATGGGACCTAATAAATCTCTATTTGACATGATTGGTAAATTAGACCCAACAAACCTATACATCCTTGTTGTATCTTTGGCCTCTTCCTATACATAAGTACCCCCATTACAACCATGTCTAACATAGCCAATACCTACTACTTCCCCAAATTGGGTTAGAGACATCATACATGCATCAATACAAGAGAAGCCTCAAGGATTCCTCTTTTCCCCTTCTCCCTAAATTGATATGAGGTTTGATGCTGCCATAGGCATGATGAAAAGGGTGGTAAGAATATAGGTAGAGCATCCATAGTTGAGCTCAGTTATGATCCATGAGAGTGAAGATCCACTATTTATTTTGATGAGGAAAAGGAAATATATCCCTAAGGAGGTGAATGAATATGTATATGACCCTATGTCCTCAATTCAAGCCTAGGTAGTGTCCATAATTTCCTTGATGAAAGGGATGCAATATGAGTTAAAAATATTGAAGGAGTAAGCATTGCCAATAGTACCATATGGCATTATAATTCAAATAATAAACATTGTCATTAATGTTTTTAACCTATATAAATTAATGAATAAGAGGCAATAACATGGGGTACTACAATCCAAGGTGGTAATTAAACTTGACTGAAAGCTTGTACTTTATGATGCCAAGTTGGCAAACTTGGCTAGAGTTGCAAAAAAAATAAGTTCCTATAGCTCAAGGTTATGCCACTTGAGGATATCATTCCTATATAGACCATCTTGATAAATATGAGAAGGATTTTCAAGATATGTCTTAATCAGGTCAAGGATGTAATTACATCCTTGGAGAAAATTGAATTCAATATTTCCTTGTTACTGAAGGATGCCATGGTTACTAAGGTGACCAAGCCTGATGGCACCTTCAAGGATGATTGGGAATTGAGGGCCTAAATGAAGTAATTTGTATCCAAATTATAGTAGGACATTTCTAACACCAATATGGATACTAAAGAGATGAATATTATGACATTTTTCAACTAGAGGCTAGAGAAAGCAAAGGCCATTAAAGAAGTATTGAGGCTTGTTCTTATAGAACACAAGAAGTTCATCCAAGAGATAATTGATTTGTTTTGGCCCATGGTTCTAGATTTCACCTATATAGATTAGGATTACTTAGCCTGTATATAGGTTTGTATAGAGTAATAAGTGGATAAAAAATAGAGGCAACAACAACAAGCTATCCAATAGCCTCCTCTAGGGCCCTAGGGAATATTCTATTGTCTTGTAAATTTTAATTAAGAATATTCCATTTTAGTGCATATCATTTTATCCACTTGGATATGTTTGAGAGCCTTTCATGGGCCCACTTGAACTTTTGAAGGCAATTTTAAAGCCTATAAATAGGGGTGTATCCCCTCATTTATAAATCAAAATATAATTGTTATAAGAATTAATGCAAAAGATCCAAGAATTTGGGAGTTTGTCTAAGTGATTTATTACATGTGTTATGTGATTTTTATTTCTCATACTTTTAAATGGATAATTACTTCCTTTATACTAATTATTTTGAAAATAGCATTCAATATATGCATCTATTAGTTTGAGTTTGACACTAGGCTGACAAATTTGATAGAATATTTTCTTTATTTTCATCTTATTTGCAACTAAATGTCCTTATGTAATTTACTATGGATGAGTAATATTTATGAAACATATGATTTTAGGTATATTCATTCTCTTTCCTTTGAATCTTCAACTACATTTATTTATCTTTGAGTATTGCGCTATGGATGGTGAATATTAGTTTCATATGTTTTTTCTCTTAGAAGTTGGAAGAACTAGTGTCTTTGTTTATCTAAATCAAACCTTATTTTTTGCCTTACCATACTTACCCTTTTAATATACCCTTGAGTCACTTTAGATTATTCCATTCTAGAAATTTCCATTATTTGTTTTTGTTTGGGAAATAATTGGCCAAAAATTGGAACAATTTTACAAATATTAGTAAAATTAGAGTGTCACTGTGTAACATCTATTGTCCCTATAGAAAGGTCTAATTTTAGACTTCTAAGTGGTGACCATATCTCTATTATTTGTGTTATTTATATTATTAATTATGTTAACAACTCAATCCTTGAGTCTTTTAGGACTTAAAATTGATTTTATTACTTTCCGCTTGTTCCCTAGTGACACAAGGAACATGTTAACTGCATCAATAGGAAGGGAAAAGTTGGCACTATAAATAGGGCCTTTACAAAATTAATTTCATGCATATTGATAGAATTATAGTAAAATTTGTTGAATATATGATTAATTATTTCTAAGTATGCACATATTATTAAAAAATACTAAGGATCTACATTATTTACATGAATCTATGTATCCTTTGTAGGAATGTTTGCAATCTTTGAAGGATTTCATCAAAATTAGTGTTCACTTTAATAAATTCGGTAAATAATCTAGATATTTCTCTAAATTCATGTAAATATAAGTGAAATAACCAACTATTTATGTATATTGAAGTTTGTTTGGTCATCTTCTACCAATGTTGGTGTAAATTTGCTGAATAATCTAAGTATTTGTGAAAATATATGCAAATATTGACTCGTTTGTGCTAGATATAGGCATTTAAGATCATGATTTCTCTAATTCATTTGAAATTAAGTAAATATTTACATAGCTTAGTGCTAAATAATGTTTTAAGGTGCTTAAACACTCTTTGATTGTTGGATTGAACATAAAGGTGATTTGGAATACTAGTCTAACATTGATTTTTATAGGTTAATGTATAGATCTAACAATATTTATACAAGTATTGAGAAATTTGAGTTTTTTTAGCTTGGATCCTCAAATATCAAGGTAAAGATACTTACTATTATGCTTCTTTGTAAAATGTTTGCTAATATTTGTAATACTCGTTACTTATGAAATCATATTTGAAGATCCTTTGCTCTTAGTACCTATTTTGCATCCTTGAGTTGCCTAGGATTAGAACTAGATCCTGATCTAAACCTAAGATCCCTTTAGAATCCTTAAAAATCCATAGGAAGGTGAGAAAAGACAAAATTAGATGTAGGAATTTTAGGACCTAGCCATGTTCCCCATCTAACCAAAATTTGCAATCCTTTATTCCAATCATGGCATGATTAGCTTGCTCATCCAACAATGTCCCTAGGCCCATGAATGATCTACCTAGGAATCTAGAAAAGTATCTACCTCTTTTCACCCCCATTGGGAGAGTGACCACTGAAGAGCACATGAAGATGTTTTAAAGCCTATTTGAGGATGCTCAACATGATCCATGATGACATGGCTTATCATCTTCTTTCAGTATGTGTTTTATGATTGATTCCTCAACTTGCCTAAAGATTCCATCATGGGATGGGGTTAGTTTAATTATACTTTTATTCCCAATTTGGTAGGGTAATTAGCTCAATAGTTGTTTACCAATAATTTACCACCCTTAAAAGGGACATAAAATAACCAGTTAGAACATTCAATGTAAGGTTCCAAAATATGTATAGCCTAACATCCCCAACCTATATGCCAATAAATGATATATATTTAGAGATATACAAGAATTATTTAGACCCAATGATAATCGTATTCATCAGAATAGTCATGGGTATTGACATGTTGCCTTTAACATATGCTAAAGCCATTCATTTGACAAGAAAATACACCTACATAGGCATCTAACCTTTGTTATACCAAACATTGAATCAATGACTCCTACTCTGATTGTTAGACTCAACATGAGCTAGAACATGCCTGCACTAAACTAAGTGCTAGTTTTCAACTAGCTACCATTGAGCCATGTTGCACCCAACTAGAAGATAGGATTATTCAACCAAGCAAATGCTAGAGCTCATCCCTAGAATAACACTAGTCAAACAATGGTGATTGAACATAACACCAATTGTCAAAATGTAACCCAGAACAAGAACTGATAACCTTGAAAGGCATAATTAGATTCAATATAAATAACTATTCAAAAACTTACTAATGATTTCCTAGATCTCAAGAAATAAATGGGAAAAATTAGTGAGAGTTCTAGTAGAAATTATAATTTTTAGAGATATAACAGACCATTCAATAGGTCTAACACTAATAGTGATTCTTCCTTGAGCAAATTCCCAAAGATCAACATTTATGAACTAGCCTTACCTAACTAGTGCCAAGTGCGCAATACCACTAGACATGGAGAAGTAGTCGACATAGAGTTTTGTCATGCATTCAAAGCCATTCAGATCCAAATAGAGGGGTTTGACATGAATCCCACTAATCAAAATAATACTAAAGGATCTAACAAAACCAATGATGCTCATAGAACACCAAAAATAGTCCTCATGGTTGAGTCCTATTATTTCCCCAATAAAGATGAAAATGGTCCTAAAGACAATGTTGAAGAAGTGCATGACTTCCAAAAATACTAGAGGAACAATTATGCTTTTAGAAGCAAATGTCAAAACCCACTTCTAAAAAATTCCACCCCACCTAGTAAAATGGAAACACCTCCTAATAGTAGAACAAAAAATGATCCTCCACCCCCTAAAGGTAAGGAGAGTCAACCAACAACAAAAGTTTCCTTCACAACATCAAAAGATGTATACAACATATTAGAAGATATGAATAAGATCAAGGAAATTATAACATTACATGAGCTCACTTAGATCACTAAACAACATGATTTGTTGTTATAATCATTGAACAAAAATCCTAGCTCTAGTAAGGCTAAATCAACTCATGTAAATGTGGTAATGTATAAGAGCAAACATGGGGTTCCACCATTTATTTTAAATATAAAAAAAATTGGTAAAAATATTCATAATTTCTTATTTGATTCTGGTGCTTTAGCCAACATTATGCCTTTATTAATCTGTGAAAAATTAAGATTAAACCTAGTCAAATAAGAGAAGGTGGTGGTACAAATAGACAAGTAAAGAGTGAAAGTGATGGGTGAATTATTAAATATTCACATGCATCTTGCCTAGGAGCCTCGAATATAATAGTTCATTGACATTTAAGTCATTGACATATTTGAGGCTTATGGATTGTTTCTGATCCATGACTAGACTAAATCCATGAATGTATATATGTCCACTAACTGTTCTCACATATGGCTACCTTGGCATGGGATTCCCCATCAAATAAGGATTGATTAGGAACCCAAAATGAAATACATAATCATAAAATATAATGCCAAGAATGTGAAGGTAAAATACCAATCCTCTAATTTAGGTGTATATACTTTGGAGACCACTATCATTATTGAAGATGATAAAGTGAAGGAAGAAAGAAAAATTCCCTAGGCATTACACTTTCATGGTGCATGAGCTCAACAAGGTTATAGTATTCAGATTATTTTGATAAATCCAAAAGGAAAACAATATGTATATTATTATAAATTATAGTTAACTTGTACTAATAATTTGGTAGAAGATGAAACTCTTGTTTTAGGACTTTAAGTTGTAATCAAATATAAGGTAAAATAACTATTAGTCTATAGTGATTCAGAGTTAGTTGTTAATCATGTCAGGAGTAATTATTAGTATAAGATTTATTATTTAATAAAGTATAAGTTTAGATCTTGGGACTTAATTAAGTATTTTGACTCATTTAATATTATTTCCTTACCTAGGGAGTAGAACCAACTAGAAGATGCTCTAGCTTTAGGAGCAATGAACTTGGTTCCTCTAGAACCTTTAAATACGGAGTTCACTATTGAGATAATTTCATGCCCCTATATGAAAAGAAACATCAATCACTTCCAATTTTATGATGATGATAAGCAAATAATTGATTTCTTGTGCAGGGTTGGTGTATTTAGGTCTCACATAATCAATGAATAGGATGATATTTATATGGAAAGATCAAGGGATAATAAGGATGAAGTGATCCAACATAAGGAAAATTTAATACCCAAGGGAATGATATCCTTAGAAAGGATGTTTGATCCATATAATCAAAGGATTAAAGATAAACAACCAAAGGTGAGTAGAAAATATTACAAGAAAGTCAACTTGGGAAGTCCTGAGAGTGAGAAAAATGTTAAAATTGGTTTAGTTTTCACTAATAAAGAGGTGAAATAAGTCACTGCCCTTCTAACCAAGTTCAAGTATGTTATTCCATATTCATATGATGACCTTAAGATATTTTATACTAGTGTGATCACTCACACTATACCCTTGAAATAAGCCTACAAACCTTTCAGGTAAAGACATGCAAATAAATCCAGTACTAGAACCACTGATTGACATAAAAGTGAGGAAATTTTTAGATGAAAGGATAATCTTCCCAATAAGGAACTTTGTAATTAAATTACTTAGATGTTCCCATAGAATGATTATATATCACATATAATAAGCAAATATGAGAGATCACATAGTAATAATTGATATCAGATTAGAATATTGGATAATATACCGAAGCCACTTTAAGGTGGTAACCTTAACAATAATGCACTAAGATAATAATAATTAACATGACAATAAAATAATAACCACTACCTCCTATATATAGTCTACTTAACCGTGGTTATTCCATAGGCTAACTTAACTAAGATCATAGAGAAATGTAACAAGAATATAAAAGAGGTATGTAAGTTGTAACTCAGCCACACATATCCCTAGACATACCAAAGGTTAAGGGCATAAAATTCCCCTCCCCTTCAGAACTATGATGTCCTCAACATTGAGTCAAATTTGGATTTTATTGCACAAAGGATTCATCCTCCCAAGTGGCATCTTCATAAGGCAAATTATTCCATTTAATTAGGTACTCCTTAATCACTCTAGACCGTAACTACTTAGTACATATTGAAAGGATCACCTTAGGGTCAATAATAACTCTTCCTTCCTCATCCAATTCTAGTAACTAAGTTTGAGTAGCAACTCTATGCCCAATTACTTTCTTTAGGCATGATACATGAAATAATGGATGTATGCAAGTGGAGGAAGGAAACTCTAACTTGTAGGCCACACTACCAATTTTTTTCAAGATTTTATAAGGCCCATAATACTTAAGGAGCATATTGTTATCCTTTTTCTATTAATTTAAGTACATCTACTTATATGGCTGCAATAAAACAAATATCCAATCATCAATGAAAAAATTCTTCTCACTCCTATGTTGATCTGGTTATTGCTTTATGCAATTTTGATCCATGGCTAAAATTTCATGTTATGCCCTTAATCCCCTTATCTCAAATGTCCTTCTCAAAAAATGAAAATGAATGAATAATTCCAAGAAATTAATCTCAATAGTGCCAAAATTGGTGAGCCATTTTACATCTAGAACAATGTTAACTCCCCCCATGGTAATAACAAACATAAGACAATCTAACAAGTAGTCTCCCATGGCCAGCTTAATACTATTGCATTTTCTTGAGAAATTGATAGTACCATCACTTGTAATCATGACCTAAAATTTTGGAGCAAGATAAATGAAATAATTCAAGTGAGTAGTCAACTTACTATTGATGAAGTTGTGTTTGCTCCTAGAACCAATAAATATAGTGACCATCTATTTCTTTAGAAAACCCATAACCTTAAGATTTTAGGGAGTACTATTACTTGAAATGGCATGATAGGAAATAGTAGACTGAGAGTTTTTCATATTCCTCCTTAGGACCTCATTTATCCTCACTAATTGCCTCCTCCTCATCATCATCATCCTCATTGGCACCTTCCATGTAAAACAACTTATTTTCAACACAATGATGGTATTTTATCCATTTGATGTTACAACCATAACACAACCCTTTGGATCAATTGTCCTCAATTTGTCAAGGTGTCAATCTGGTGGGTTGAGGCTATGATGGTGCTAGAAAGGTGTGATCATGACTAGTAGTGAAGGTTTTCCATTTGACCATCTCTTTTTCCTCTACCATACATGTTTGTGGATTAGCTTTTGATATAGATGTTGGGTTAAACATCTGAACCTCTAATTAGATGCTATATTTGAGACCACCCAAAAATAGATCATTCAAAATTTCCTTAGTGATGTCTTCCACACATAATGATAGATTCTAAAATTGATGAATGTAATCTTTCATAGTTCCTATTTATCATAGTTTAGATAACTAGCTAAAGTAGTTCTCAGAGATGTTATTTTGATAATGAGCCCAACTCATTAGTGAAAATAGACCATGTAACAAGAGCACCATTCATGTGTCATCATATAGGTGATTTCCATTTCATGTAAAAAACAATTGGCTCCATTTTAACTCTTCTGCCTTCAATGTTTGGGCATTGTTGGACTATTGTTTGTTTTGCAATATGAAGGGTGAACCACAGAAGCAAGAGCCAAAAAATTGTGAAGACTGGAAGGCTAGATAGGATGCATGGAAGATTCTTCAAAAAGGGAAGGTGGTAAGTTATCTGCAGTGGTTGCATGGATTTAAGCCCCACATTACTACTGCATTCTTCAAAAATTGGGTTGATGATAGAGTAACTCTCCATGGTGTCATTGTGAAGCTTACTGAGGACTTCATTGCTGAGGTCACGGGGCTTCCCATGGGTGGTATTAAATTCTCTAAATAGACTAGTATCTCCAATGTGGCCTACAAATTTTTTTTGAAGACAGATGCAGAGGAGAAGCAACTGGAAAAGAATGGAGATTTCTTTGATTTGGAGCATATAAAAGGAATTTGGAGAGATGTGTTATGTTGCATCCGTGAGTACTTTATCATTGATGGTAGGAGCAAAAGAGTTCATAAATTTCATTTTGTCTTTCTTAATCATTTCAGGCACAAAGATAGAATTTCTTTCCCTTTCTATTTGCATTTTTCGTTACTTCAAAGCTTGTTTTCCCATAGAAAGAAGGAGTCTCACCCCATTTTACATGAAAGACTGATACTTATCATAGAGGGTTTTTGTAAAAATAATGCCATAGCTTTGACTCCTTATTCTGACAAAAATAAGAATTCACAGTGTAAAAAGGATGAAAAAGTTAAGGGGAAAGAAAAGGCAAAACCAAAACCCTCTAGTTATAAAAAACAAATTGTTGAAGAGGAATTTTAGTTGGAAAGTATAGAAAGTTCAGAGAAGGATGTTCTAGAGGAAGAGGAAGGGATGGATATTGGGGATTTTAGTTCTAATCTAGAAGGTTATCAGGAAAATAAAGAAAAAAGTGTGAAAGGGAATGAAGGGGATACAACTGAGGGAAATTTAGAACAGAGTAATTCTGATCATGAGGATAATCAGACTGTGTTAGGGGGAAGTGTTAAAGACACAAATATTTTACTTGATGATCCAACTTCGATAAGAGAGAAGGAACATATGGTTCTGGTTTCTACTCCTGCTATGGAGAATAGGGAACAAGAAAAGGATGATACTGTCCAGCATGGAGACCATGTTGAGACTAAAGAGGAGAAAATGATGGAAAGGGAGGAACAAATTTAAAAGGATGATTCCCCTCCACATGAGAATACAAAAGACATTTGTGATGCTAGGTAGAGGGACACTAAGCTATCCTTCATGAATTCGGCCAAATTCAAAGCTGATTCTATTCTCCAAGTTGATTTGTGGATGTATAATGAAATAATGGGGCTAAAGAAGAAAGTGGAAATAATGCAACACAATCAGGAAGCTAATCAGACCAAAATCAATAATTTGGAGATGCAAATGAGAGATATCCCAATTAAACTTAAAGATTATGAGAATAATCTTAAAATGCTCATCAAGGAAAGTAGAACAAAGATGGAGCAGGTAACTTCAAGCATATGTGCTGCTACAGCTAGCCTTGGAAAATGAGCAAATGAAGAAATAAAATCCTTAGAGGGTCCAAGTAAGAGGACCAAGTAGAGTTCAAGGAAGAAAGCCCTACAAGATGCTGCTACTCTAGCTGCTATATCCATATAAGATACTGCTATGATTGGAAAGGAGGCTGTGAAGATGATCCTGGAATTAGAAGACTAGGGTCTTCTTTGTTGATATTGTTTTTGTTCTGGCCCCATTTGCTGGATGTTATAACTGGTACTGAAACTTAGTTCTTAGTTTTTAAAAAAAATTGAGTTTCTAGGTCTCTATAAAACCTGGGCTCTTTTTAAGGTTTAGGTTTGTGGTTTTAGGTCCCTGTAAAACCTGATTTTGATGCTAAACTTTAGTAGGATTTAGGAATGCTCTTCCTGATGGATGTTAATGATTTATCTTTCTATTTTTGTTATAGGGTTTTGGGGTCCCTTCAAAACCTGCTTTTACCTTAATCTAAAATAAGAGCACCATTCTTTTTCTTTTGAGCACAAAACTAGTGATACCAAATGAACTACTCAGGTTCTAGATACAAAGACACCACTATCAACTTTTGAGAACTAGGAGTTTGATGTAGATCAAATAAATTCTCAATTTGTGTAATCCAAGTGAGAGGATATTTACCATCAAACTTACACATGTCCACTTTTGGCAACATCAGTTTCACACCAGAATTGGAGTTTTTAGTGTTGAGAGGAGGAGGACTTGAATGATGAAGTAGAGGTTTATTTGACTGTAACTAAGATGAAAGGGTAGCCAATTGAGAAGTGATGTAATTCAATTGATTATGAACCCCATTAATCTCTCCACTCATCCCTAAAAAAATAGTTTGAACTAAAACAAATTCATCATGCCACATCAAGCCCTTTATGTTAGCATAAAGTTGAGAAATCAATGGATCTAAAGTTCTAGATTCCATGCCACTAGCAAAACGAGTCTTAGGAATTTCTTTCCCCCTTTTCTTCCTCATATAGAAGGATCAGCCATATACAAACCCTAGGAGGGTTTTCACCCCCAAAAAATTATACCAAGAGATGGTACCATTATGATCACCTCACCAAGATGAATCTAATGGCTACCTTTATGTACTAAGGTAAAAATTTTGGCACCCAAAAGGTGTACTAATAGAATATACCATTATGATCATCTCATCAAGATACATCTATTGACTGTAATTGTGCAAATAAAAAAAATTCTAGACTCTTTTTTTCTTTTTATTTTAATTAATTTTTTTCAAAAAAGTGTTTCAAACAATACTATGCTGACAAAAAATATTAATTCTTCCTAGATTGGAAGTTATTTTTTTTCTCTCTTTCCTTTCTTCAAAGTCATGCCTAACCAAAGAAAAAAAAATAATACCATAGGAAACTTTCCCAAATTGAGGCTCTAATACCACTTGTAATGAAATTACTTAGATGTTCCCATAGAATGATTATATACCACACAAAATAAGCAAATATGAGATATCACATAGCAATAATTGACAACCAAGAAGAATATTAGATAATAAATCAAAGCCATTTTGAGGGTACAACCTCCAAAAAAATTCACTAAGAGAGAAATACTTAAGATGATGATAAAAAACTAACCACTACCTCTTATATATAGTCTACTTAGACATGGTTATTCCATAGGCTGACCTAACTATGAACATAAAGAAATGTAACAAGAATATAAAAGAGGTATGTAAGCCACAATTTGGCCACACATATCTCTAGACATTTATAAGGTTAAGGGCTTAGCACACTCAACATGGGTTTCCAATCTTGTGCCTATCTAGAAGAATAATGTAGAAATCAAACTCTATATTACTTTTATAAACTTGAATAGATCCTCAAAAAAGGACAATTATCCCTTGCCTTCTCTAGATAAAGTCATTTAACTAGTGAGTGGGTCTTGAATGATGTCATTTCACAATGGTTTTATAGGATATAACTAAGTCTTGGTGAACAAGAGCAATAGAATGAAAACCACGTTCACCCCTAAGTGGGGATTGTTTGCCTACAAATGAATGCCTTTTAGATTGATCAATATAGGAGCCACTTTCTAGAGAGCAATAGATGATGCATTTCATGGATGAATTGGTGAGTACATTATTATTTACATGGATGATCTAACCATTTTTTGTGAAAATAGAGGTGATCATATGATGCATTTGGAACAAGTATTAAAGAGGTGTAAGAGGTATGAAATTTATTTAAACCCCAATAAAAGTATCTTCTATGTAACTGAAGGTAAACTTTTAGGACATGTGATCACCTAGGAATGTATGATTATCGACCCTGATAGGATAAATACAATTTCAAAGGTAGAAGTACCTAATAGCAAAAAAAGTTTAAGTCTTTCTTTGGCAAGATCAATTTTGTAAGAAATTTTATCTCTAGTTTTGTAGAGATTATGAAACCATTCAATACCATGTTGAAGAAGAATTCTAAGATAGAATGGACTGCTAAAGAAAATAAGGTATTCTAGGACATTAAGGATTTTATTGTTTAGGCTCATGTTCTAACAAGTCTTAATTTTAACAAATACTTTTATCTTTATTATTTTTCTTCTAATCACACTATTTTTTCTATCTTAACATAGAAAAAAATGATAAAGATCACCACATCACCTTCATGAGTACCAATTTGAATAATGAAGATCTTAACTATCCTATTTTGGATAAATAAGCCTACACACTAGTAAAGGTTGTTAAGAAGTTTAGACACTACATCTTGAGAAACAAGACTTGTGCCATAGTGTCTGATCCAGTCATCAAGTTGATGCTAGAACAAAATGAACTTGGAGAAAGAAGAGGGAAGTGGATGACTAAACTCTAATTACATGACTTAAAATTAAAATCTACAAAATTATTTAGGGGTCAAGGCCTCATCTATATCATTACAAATACTAATCCACGTATTAATGTTTTATAGGTTGAAGAAGAACAAGTATCTAATGATCATTGGTATAATGACATTATTCACTATTTGATGAAAGGAGTGTGTCCTCCACACCTTAAAAGGGAGCATAAAAGGTCCATCAAGCTGAGATCATCCCACTTTATGATCAAAAGAGGAGTCCTCTATAGAAAAAACTTTGAGGGAGTCTTTCTAAAGTGTGTTTCTAAAGCTAAATCCATGGAAATTATGAACAATTTCCATGACAAAATAGGAATTGGTCACCCTTTAATGTGTACCATAGCACACAAGATTTTGAGGGATGGCTATTATTGGTTGATCATATTTAGATATGCCCATGCCCATGTGTAGACACATTATCAGTGTTAAGTAAATTTTGATCAAAGAGAGATAAAGGTAACCATGCCTTTGCAACTAGTAATTGAAGTGAAGCTATTTTCATAATGGAGCCTTGAATTTGTAGGAGTAATCAATCCCAACATCTTAGTAGAACACAAATTTCTACTCACTAACATGGATTACTTCACTAGGTACAATGAAGTAGTGGCCACCAATAATAGTAAAATAATTGATGTCATAAATTCTTAGAAGAAAAAATCATCACTTAGTTTGGGAGGCCCCTAAATTTAGTATGTGATATTTGCCTAGCCTTTATATCAGTTGAATTCACTAAATGGGCATATGACAACCAGATAGTCATCAAGTATGCTTCAAACTATTACCCAGAGGGTAACAAAGTTGTATAATTCACAAAAAAACTTAATGAATGCCATGAATAAGTCTACATAATAGAAACCCAAAAAATGGTAGTCCCTACTAAATTATGTGTTATGGGTAGATAGGATAATATATAAACAAGTGCTCAAGGCATCCCATTCCTACTTGTCTATAAGAAATAACCTATTTTTACTATCATGCTAAAGATGCCCACCTAAGACTTTATGGTTGAGTATATGGAAGATGATGAAAGAGTACAGTCTCAACTACTAAACATCACAAAAATATAAGATGCCAAAGATGAAGCATTAAATGATTTTAGAAAGCGTCAGGATGTTTTGAAGAGATGGTTCAATAAGTGATCCAAGGTTAAAAATTTTTAATATTAGATTTGGTCCTACTATGGGATAAGGCCCACAAAAAGAAAGAACATCATGATAATTTTAATCCTCTCTAGATTAGACCATATCAAATGCTAAAGATACTAGTTGAAAACACATTAAGGCTCAAAGACTTGCAAGGAAATGACTTAACCTTGTCAATCAATGGGAAATACATGAAGCATTATTTATTTACTAATTTATCACCAATTCCATAAGGATAGTAAGCTTGGTTAGAATTAGAGTAGGTAGGAGTATAGTAGTTTGATTTTTGGCTTTGATTTCCTATTGTTTCATTTCTTTCTTTTCTTTTCTTCTTTGTTCTTTCTTTCTTTCCTACTTTGTTTTCTTGTTGTGTTTTTTTTTTATTTCCTTTACTATTTGTTTCATATTGTGTGTTGTATCTTATTAATAAGTCATCTAGTCAAGAATTCATTGGGTCAATTTGTGTTAGTCTAATTCTAAAAATAGAATAAGTTAATGTTGGTTTTAAGCATTAGTTTTCCATTTTAGAAACTTCTAGTAGTGTTCTAATTTATAAAAGTTGGGCAGGGTTAATTAGAAGTTAGTTTTCTTATGTAATATAGTTTAGGTGATTGAACATTTGCTTCAATTAGATTTTTAATTTGTGTGGACCATCATAATATCACTTAAGTTCACCAAATATATTTTTAGGGCAAGACTTGATCTCTGAAAGTGAATCACATCTAGGTTATGTCTTGATAAAACCCTACACCTAGGAAATTCTAGTTCCTAACCATTCTAATTCATGAATGTAGGTATAAAAAATGATACACCAATGAAGTGAAATCATAAACTAATTTAGATTCCATGAATGGTGATTTAGGGAATCTCTATTGGGTTTTATAGACACCTAGATGGAAATAGATAAAGGCCTGGAGTGGAGCCAAAAGTATCTCTATTGGGTCTATGGATTCCTAGATGACAATAGAGCAATACCCAAGCCATCCTTAACTAAGAAAAGAATTATTATATAAAATCTAAAAAATGCTTAAGTCGTTTCATGTTTTGATGTTTTGAAGCTTGAAAGTTATCACTTCTAAACCTAGTGGAAATGGTTAAGGAAATCCAAAACATACACATAGTATGATTGTCTACAAGATTTAAACAATATTTAAAGCCTATGGGCTTTCATTATTTCTGAAAATAAGTTTTGATACTAACTAAAGATCACAATGAGATAACTAAATTTTTATTCATTTTTGAATAGATTTTTTAGGTTCTAACATTTTTTAATGTTCCTCATAGAGGTTGTCATTTGTCGATGATCAACTACCCCTATTCCTAGAATGGGGACCTTCCTTCCCTTAACTTCAAAAAAATAATGCCCAAGATGCAAAGAATGTTTAATCATTTAACTATATTAGGATTTGTTCTAGTTTACCATTACTTATGCTTATATAATTTTTTGGTTACTTATTCATCCTGTAATAATTATTGACACTTAGAAACATGTTAAGTATTGTTAGTAGAGGTCCCTGATACAATAGAAGATGATAAGGATAAGGATAACTGAGTTATAGTATACAACACAAGATAGTATAGAGAATTCATATATAACATAATCATGTCAGAGAGGAATTATCATGTGATGGATAATAATTAAGATTAACAAGAGTTTTCTTATGGTTTTTATATCATTCAGATTACTTTAAATAGGATTAAATAAAAAATTAAACATATTAATGCATACAAGGAATAACATAAGAATTACAATATTTAACCATAATTAGAAAGTCTATATTGATCTCAATAAAGGTTCATCATCTTCTTCATACAAGAGTACATATTTATAGTCTTTTGTATTTCCTGATAATTCAAATCCTTCTCATACATTGGCACTAAAAAGAGGGGATTGTTCATCTTCTATCTTCTTACAAGTCATGGAGGATAGGACTATATATATATATATATATATATATATATATATATATATATATATATATATATATATATGACAATTTCATACATAATACACAAATATCCAAAGAATATCCTGCATAGATTTACTTATCTATTTTCTTCTCCCAACACTTTCCCAAACTTAAATTTTTGTCTCATATTGAGACAACATCATAGGTTAATTTAAATATGCACTTAAATAGAAGCTAAAAAATTATTTAGGCTAGTAAGAGTTGTAATAATCACTCAAGGAACCATTTCTGGTTTTCACCACTTACACACTACTTAGCCACCGTTTTATATTTTTAACTAAGTAGCATACCAACCTACTACCATTTTATATTTTTAATAGGATGGTGTAACCTTGAGTCTATCCTTTAAGGGTTTTCAACCAACTTGGCCCATTTTGTCTTACTAATCAACCAATATAAAAAACATTATGTTCAAAATTTTACAAAATTTTATGTATTGTGTAGGACTCAACTAGAAGGGGATGGAATTACTGAGGAAGAAGACTAGCCAATAGGATCCTTGGCCTTGAACTTATGAGCATTACACTATGCAATTTATTATTTAATCTTAGATGCAGCTTGTAAATAATAACATATAGAATTGAGGCCACATCATTATAGAATAGAGCTAGATTAGTTTTGAATGTGTGTCAGTCAAGTATACTTTATGGACCATATAGATTAGTATGTGGATTCATGTATAAAATCCAATGAGTTCTTTTAGGTCTTAATCCTTAGTGGTACTCATGTTGACCTTTGTATTACTAACCTTTATTTGAATTTTAGCACTCAAATGCTCTAAATTTTCTATGTGGTGTTCTACTTAAAGACCTAAAAATGTGTTTTGTCATAGGTCCTATTACTATCTAAGGAGTTGATCACATAAATTATCCTAGGAATTGAATGATTGTTAGAGAGAAAGGTTATTTTCATCCACTGATGTAGTTTGACTATGCATGGTTGTCTTTGTTGTTATGGCTATGGTGAATTCTATGTTGAAACTAGTAAGAGAATTATCAAGCTACTACGTCTAGTCTAGAACACTATATGCAACCTAATGGGCTTGGAGTGATATAATGTCAACAATTAAATAATACTCCTATAATAGAGTAATCAAAGTTATGGCATCAATCTTTAGATAGTATCACAAAGTGTTGATTATATGAAGTTACTGATCTTCACACTAATATTTTGTGAGCTCCAAGACCAAGGTCTTGAGCCTACTATAGTCAGACATCACTTAGTCCCTAATGAATAAAGAGGCCAAGTTTGGACAAGTGCCTTTGATCATCTTTTCCACTTCATAAAGATGAACCTTGAGATCCACATTCTTTGCCTTTTTCTGATCATGTTCCTACTCTAGAGAGGTGGCCTTTTGTGTGATGGATTCCTAAAAAGTTGTGGCACCCTAACTATTTTTTCAAAGGTAGTTGAGACACATCCAAAGAGGCCTCTTTCTTAACTAGAAGAGTGGCCAAAATACTATTAGAAGATAAAATATCTGATCATGGCATGGTGGCTATTGGGAAAGAGAAGGTAGTATATCAATTAGCTACTAAGGGAACATCCTAGAGCCAAACACCTCTTAATGGTAGCTAGGATCCTTCATATATTATGGGTAGTGCTTGCTACTATATTATGGCCTCTACTACCATCTTAATTTTTTGTGTAGTATCTTTAGCCATTTTCCATTTGGCCTCCTCCTCTTCCTCATGTTCCTTATTTTTGGCTTCTTCTTCCTCATTTTTCTCATCCTTTTTTTCTTTCTTTGTCTTCTCTTTCTCTTCTATATTTTTATTTTATTTTGCTTCCTATTTCTCTTTCTTCCTTCTCTTATCTTCTTTCTCTTTGTTCTTTTACTCTTGTTCTTCCTTCTTCCTCTATTATTTTCTTTTTCTCTTCTTCTTCTCTTATTCATGTGTAGCTTGGGCTTGTGCTTGTGCTTGTTGTTACCTTAGGGAGTCATCCTCATATTCCTTATTATTTTTAGTAGCTTCTTCTACGTATTGCTATGCTTGGAGTGATATGTCTTATTTATTCTTTTCTTATTCTACTTCCTTTTAATTCTTTTCTCTCTCCTCATACACTTGCTTTGTTATGTCAACTACTTTTTGGGCCTCTTTGTCCCTTTAGATGTTTTCCTCTACCTCTTTGTCCTTTTGTGTGGCCTCAACTTCTTTGGCTTGCTACGTTATATGTGGTTGTTGTGATTATTTTTTCTTTATCTTATTTTCCTCCTTCCTGAGCCTACATTCAACTATGTGAGTAGCTTCTTCCTTAGTGGCCTACTACTCCTCTATAGTTGGTTTCTCTAGTGTAAGTTCCTCAATATCTTAAGCCTAAGATAATGGTGGTAAATCATCTATTCACACTTCTAAAATTGGAACCTACACCTTCCTCTTATCAATTGTGACTAGTCTACATCAGGGTGTTGGTGAAGAATATTCATGAGTAGATTGTGCTTCTTGCACAATAGTTGATCAAACAAACAAGTGATCCTCCAAGGTAGGGGAGACTCTTTCCTCCCATCATGTTCTATGCCTATGCACATGTTTTTTATGTGGGCTCTCTAACAGAGGTGCAAAGATGATGTCAGGTGTAAATGTTGGAGTAGTTGAAGGCTAAAAGAAGTTGACTTTGTGCTAGAGCTACTTGGCTTCTTCTTATATTGTGTTGATAATTATGAAAGGTGAAAAATATTTAAGTTCAACCTAGAGCTCTGGGATAACCTGTTTGTAGACTTGCACTATGTGTACCACCTTCTAAAAGAAGAATTATTTTTCTTCTTCCTTCTCATATTAATCTCTAAGTATGTCAACCACCATAACCTAGTAGACTTCCTATTCATTGGTTCCCATCTAAATGAGATCATAGGAGTTGGCTATTAACATTACCTTTGAATCATCCTTTTAGGTTGTAGTGTTGTGTGTTATTCACTTTAGGAGAGGGAACACCAAGTGAGTATATATTTTATGTGAACTAGGAATTTTATGATGAAGGGGAGATTAGTATTGTGTTAGTGGATAAATCAAATCAAAATCACACTAAACTACACCTTCATGCCTAGTTACTAGGGTGAGCTTAATAATAAGAAAATGAAAAACATAACTAAAAAGTAAGGAAAAACAAGAATCTATCACCTTGTTTGGATGCTCTAAATTTTTTGTTGTAGTGGCTTGCTTGGTTTGTGCTCATGAAGTCTACATCAATGAAAGCTTGACTGCCTCCATCTCTCCTTGGCACCTTGCTTGGCTTTGGATTTAATATTTTAGCATCATAAATTTGACATGTGAGAGCTTTTTGGAATCAATTTGGCATGGTAACTTTGCACAAGTTAAGCTTAAAATTTATGTGGAAAGGCCTCTTATTTATAAATTTTGGAAAATGGCTAGGATCAACCTAAACCATCCATCTTAAGATTAAGATGTGTGGCTAAGGATTAATCTAATTATGTAATTAAAAATACATAAATAGGATCATAAATATTTGAGATAGAGGGGATTTAAGAGGCATGAGAGGCATTGATGAGGCATGGGAGGGGTTAACCTTGATATTTTATGTATTTATGGCCTAGGGATGTCTTCCCAAGAAATGATGTCACCAAATGATGTAGATATTCAATATTCATTTCTAAAAATAATTATTCAAAATTTTTCCATGGAATTATTAATTAGGTTATAATTTGGTTTAATTTCTCTTAAGCATGATTAAGCACTTTGTGTACAAATTACTCAAATTGATTAGAATACCTTGTTATTGGTCCAAAATTTGACTGGATTAGAATTTGAAGTCAATGTTAGGTGTGTTGGATCTATTATCCCATTTAGGATGTTGTTAACACAAAATAAAAAAGGAGTATGTCATGTGGAAAAGATTTGATAGAAAAGAGCAATCAAAATCACCTAGGTGCAAAATTGGAATTTTGACTTGAAAAGATTTGATCAAAGTTAGATGGCCCATAAATTGCATTGTCCCATTTAGTGATACCCTGGCCAAAATCAGCACTTAAATATATCAATTTCAACTTACTTAATATGTTTTAGTGTTTTTAAGCCAAATTGTAAATTTTGATAGAAATTAGTCAAAGGCTTTGTTGGAAGTTATTGGTGGCCAATTTTACGTGTTTGCATTTTACCCTTGTTCGAGAAGATATTACAAACTATAGGCAAAGAAATGTCTTCTCAAATAATGAGAAAAGGCTTGTATGCCAAAAATAAGATGATGGTTGAAGAACAAAGTTCTAAATACTATTTGGGAAGCCTAAGATGATGCCCCCTTAAGGGAGTGGCCATCATATTTATTGATGGACAGTCCCTCAAAAATAAATAAGAAGAAAGGTGGAATTAACCCATGGTTGAGATTAATCCAAATGAGAAAATGCTTTCATGCATTGATTTAAAAAGGATGTTGATTTGGCTAAAGGTGGTTATAATCAGGAATAATAGTCAAAATAATGATTTACCCATAGGTGGTTATAATCATTAAGAGGACCTAGATTGGCTAAAGATGATGGGACCTAGTTAGGGCTGATTATCAAGCATAACTCAAGGATATAACCTAGAATATAGATTAAAGATGAGCAGGTGAAAAGTGAAGAAAGAGATGAAAAGAAGAATAAGATTGATCATTAGAAATGATTCATTTGTACCTACCAAAAAAGAGATGCTCATCCTTATTAATAATTATAAAAATAGAATGGGAAATGGGTTGATTCGATCAATATGGGTAGAAGGATTTGCTAAGATGCAAAGGAGAAACTTTTGTGGATCCATTGATTATAGACTTTCTTGAATCTGATTTTTGTTGTAGCATGTGATGGTAGGTATAATGATAGAACAACACCATGAAACTTGGCTAAAAAATACATAAATACTAACTCTTGATCCAATAAACACTCAAAAATAATGCACTAATGATAAAAACCATGATGACAATCTTGACATATGAATATGGATGGACTCAAGAATAATGTGTGAAAGGAATCACCAAATTAAACACATATAGATTGAGTCAAGATAATAGCATTGAAATCACACAAAAAGGCAAGAAGAAAAACAAATAAAGAGATACACAAAAACACACAAATAGATAATCAAATTGAAATAAATAAATAAATAGAAAACTTGAAAACAAAAGTAAAAGAAAGCATCTTAACAATGACTTTGCCCTAGTAGGGTGGATCAAGGATAAATGAATAGGCTTATATAGGACAAATGTTTTTATATTTTTTTTAATGTTATAAGTGTTTTTTTATTTGACATTTTAATGTATCTCAACTAGTTAGAGAATTAAAAGATACCTACTTTTAAAACAGTGAGAGTGTTTGACATAGGTTATTTGCAAAATGATGAGATTATTTGGCTTAGGTTACTTGCAAAATAGTGAGAGAATATGGAAATGGGGACTGAGGTGACTTGAACATGAATTTACATGACCTAAATATCCCTAAAATGGCATCAATTCATTGTAATTCCATCTATATAAAAGGTGGATAAAAACCAACTAGGTCCCAACAAGTTCTCAAATCTAGCAAACAGCCTATCAAATGAAAATATTAATGGCAAGGTGATGTGAAAATACATGATAAATAATTTTTTGCCATAGTTTTCACATATTTTTTTATAACTAGAATATAATAACATATATCAGTAATACTAATTTTCCCATAGGTGGTTATAATTAGTAGCAAGACTAGTGAGACAATGATTTGCCCATAGGTAGTTATAATCAGGCTCACATAAACTAACTTGATATGGAGTGGAAAATGAAATATATCTTACCAAATCAAATATCATATTACCTTCATATACTATTATTTAAACAAAAATTGAATTTTTTGTTGAAACTTGATTGTAATCCCCCTATAAAAGGTGCAGGAAGAACCAAAGTAACCAAGATCAAAACATGATTGGATAGGATGACTAAAAATAGGCTCTAGTCTTAATAGGAATGGAATGATAGGATGGAATGGCATTGATTTATGATAATGATGATTTTTGATAGGTTAGATAAAAATGGTAAAAGGGTTTCAACCAAGTGATAGGATGAATGGTAAGGTATGGAACATGTGGTAAAAGGAATGGTAAATGAAATGGCATGGTACATGTTTTTGGTCTATTTGATTATTATTTTTTTGATTTTGTTTTTCCTAATGATGGGAAAATGCAAATCCTAATAAAAAAATGATACAAAAATAATACTTGATCATGTTAATTTTTATCCCACACCTCATATGAATATCTACTCCATCAAGAATTGCCTACAAGTTTGGATTAAGAGAATGTTGTTGTGCTCTTCATTGGTCATTGATTTTGATTCCTTCAAATGTTGATACAAGGTATATTTTTAGGCTCTACAAAGGAAAGTGTGGCCATGGATGGTAAACAAGGAAAAATAATGCATGGTAGGTTTGATTGTGAAATGGAATGGTATATGATAATGGAATGTTGAATGGTTAAGAAACAAATGAAGATTGGGAAGTTCAATCACACATAATGTTGTTGATTCCAAATTCAACATTACTTTGGTTGTGGTAGGGCCAAAGACTTGTTCTCTCAATAAGACCATCAAATTTTTCTATTGTGTAGGCCTAAGAGTAGCTACCATCTAATTAGGCTATAGATAGGAAGCTATTTTGATTTGATCTTTGACTTTGTCTTCATCAAGTAGTGAAGAACTTTTATGCTCAACTATTGGTTCCTCAAATAAATTTTCACCAATAAAGTTGTCTTGATTATCACATAGTGCCTCTAAGAAGGTTTCACTAAGGAATGTTGACTTTTTAAATTGATTTTCTTCTATCACTTCTAAAAAAGTTCCACTAGAAGATGTTGAGGTTGAACTTTGCATGTCCCCTAGTGCCTCTAAAAAGGTTTCACTAGGAGAGTGTTCTTCTGCTACATGAATGTGGTCTTGACCTCCTTACTCTTCTTTAACTACTCTGTCACCATGGATGTAGTTTAACACATTATGATTCTATTGATCCCAATCAACACTTATTTGAGATGGAATGTAAATAATATGGCTATCTTGGTTGAGGGTAATGGCCTACAGAATGTGAATGGAATTAGGAGAGGTTTCAAAATCCTCATAGAAGATATTAGGATAACTTATGTCAAAGCTAAATTAATCATTATCAAAAAATATAGAAGGATCAAAAATGTATTCAAATTTATTTGCAAGGCATCTATAACCAATGTTGTAATAGCCATGAACATATTCTTATTTTGAATCTAATTTTGACTCAAAGGACTCTGAATTTGATGTTGAGACTGATGTTGATTTTGATTCTAATGCTAAATTTGATGTCAGTCTAAGAGTAGAATCTAACTCTAACTCTAATTCTTTATCTAATGGGTACTCTATTACAAATATGTCTTGTTGAATGTTTGGTATTGAACAAGTAACAACCTGTAATTACATGATGGGCTCCACCAAGATTGGTTTATCAAAGTGAGAATATTTTATAATGTGAAAAATGTCAAGAGACAACTCTTTAGAGACTAGATTATCAATATGAGGCTCTTGAAAAGAAGGCATATGGTCAAGCTAATGATTTTCCCAAAGGTGGTTATAATCATTAAGAAGTGACTCAATAAAGACTGGCTCATCAGAGTGAGACTCCTCAACAATAAGTATAGGAATGAAAGGTAATTTATCATAGGCTGACTTATCACAAATGGTTGATTCAACAAAAACATCTTAAATTGGTTGTTTATTTTGGATTTGGTTTCCAATGAGTTGGAAAATATTATTTTTTTAGTATAGCTTGGTCTTTGAATGATTGGATTGGTTGAGGTTTGGATGCGATTGGTAATGGAGGAGGAATGACCTATAGTTGGATAATGGTAGGGCATCGAGGAGCATGATTACTTACATGAGCCAAAAGACAAAGTCCTAAGATGGTAATGATAGGGCAGTGTGGAGTTTAGTTACTCACATAAGCTAAAAGACTAGGTCTTAAAATGATGAATGGATGTTGTGGAGCATGGCTTCTCACATAATCCAAAGTATGAGATCTAAGAATGGTAATGGTATTCCTTAGATATTGTAGAGATTGAAAGCTCATATAATCCAAAGAATGTTTAGGGGTAGTTGATGGTTGGATAACAAAAGGATGTAGTGAAACTTGATTATTTTCACAAGCCAAAGAATCCAAGTCCTCTTGATAAACCATATCATTCTAATCTTGAGCTAGATCATAAGCTGGTTCTTGATTGTGTTATATTTACTAATTATTGTAAAGAGGGTATGGATACATATCCTAAATGACATTATCTATAGTTGGGTCCTCAAATTCCTCCTCATAAACCTCTTCATACCAATCAATGTCTCACGTTATATTGTAAGTTGGTTTGTGACTTTGTTTCCATGAATGATTATTATGAGGTGGATAGAAATCTATCTCACAAACCATATTATCATCATTGGGATCTTGAATAAAGCCATAAAAGTTATTTTGTGTGTCCATTCTATCATAAGTTAGATTATACATGACTCCACCATAGGTGTAGCTATACATATCTACATAAATGATGAAAGCTCTAAAAATAGAAAAAGGCTTAGAGTTATATAAAATCTAAAAAACTATGTCCAAAGGACAAATGGTTCAAACCTGGTCTAACTTGGTTGAAAGGGTCAAAATGTTTATGCAAAGTTTTTTGATAACACAAGCTATCATTAAGAGTCTAATGTTACATGTATTACACAAAAAGATTAAGGAAATGAACAAAAAATCAAAATGCCAAACGCTAAGGTCAAAGTGTTTCAAATCAGTGTAATCTAAGAAATTAAAATTTGCTAGGTCTTTTGGCCAAAATTCAGTGTCAAAATCTAGGCTCAAACAAGGCATGCACTAGGACTCTTGGCCAAATGGAATCAAAAGATAGACTTTGAAATAGATGAAATTTTTAATCTAATAAATTTGAAACACTTCTAATAAACACTAGTCATTTGATTCTTAAACAAGGACTCGATTAAATAGGTATAAGATATGAAACAAAAGGTACTTTAGAGATAGTTTGTTTTCTCACAGAAAATGTATAAAACTTGGTTCTTTTGACAAATAAACTAGACAATAGTGAACAACATAACTATTGTGGAAAAATTTTCACAAAGGTACACTTAGATTGGTTTGAAATTTTGGGAACAAATCTGAACTCTATGCAAGCGGGCCTATGAAACAATATCTAAAATGTTTTGGGTAGCATAACAACACTAGACTAATCTAAAGATGTGACAAAATACTTATTTCAAAATCTCTCTAAGGCAAAGATAGTTTCACACAAATTTGACAACATAACACTACCTTTCTCAAATCAAAATGTTATAGTGCATAGACTCAAAGTGTAAGTGTTTAACACAAAATGACTTAATTCTATCAAGTAGTGATAATGATCATTATTCTTAAAATACCTTCAACCTAAATTGGAAATTGAACCTAATTTCCCTCAAGTTTAGTGAAAATGGTGAATCCACTTAACACATCAGCACTATGAACTTATAAAGTTGCAATTTCAAATTTGGATTATAATTCAAGGACTTAAATAAACTTTGGCAAAGGTCTAGACTCAATTAGGAAACATAACTATGCCAGAGTGGATGATATGACTCCAAGTTTTGATGAAATTTTAACAAAGAAAATTGATGATTCACATGGGTAGTATAATTCCTCTTTGTTCAAAGGAAAATGAATAATATGTGTTTTGGTTTGTATCATTTACTCATACAAAGTTTTGACTCCAAATAAAACTTTAATCTAAGATAAAACCAACTAATTAATCGCTCTTAGATCATAAACTGACATGGTTTCTTGGTATTATTGGAATCCATCTATATATGTCATTTGAGAGGATTTTAAGTTTTCATCTAAAAATAAATGTGCATTATATAGTAGGGTTTTTACACCCCCACTTATCTCAAATGACAGTACTATGACATGGACCTTGCGACACACCTTGCACCAATAATAATTATGTGGCAAGTGGGGATTTGTCTAAGATCTAAAAGTTTCCAAATGTCTCTAGGGAAATCAATTACATAATGAATTTCACATCAAATGATGAAAAAAATAAGCATATATTTTGGGTCCATAACACTTGGCTTGTTGTAAAAAGTTCTAGTCCTTTTTGCAACCATTACATTCATTGCTTGCTTAGTATAGTGCAATGTCTAAAGTGTAAATATGTCCCCTATGAAATTCCATCACTAGAAGGTGGTTTAACCACTCAAACCTTATGATCCTAGTGAGAGTGGGTGAAGTCAATGTTGGAAGATGAAACCCTAGGTCAAAGCTTCCCTAAAAAAATTGTAGGAGGTAATGACATCCCCCTCACAATCTAATATGCAATGAATTGAAATACATAAAAAGAAATACTTTAGGATCATTTTCAAGGTCACCCAAACTATGATGAGTTTTTAGGTAGTGCTTTAGAGGACATTCTTTCTAAGTCTTGGACTATAAAGATGATTCTTTTCATCATTCTAAGGGTTCCCTAAAGGGGACAAATGAAAGAAAATAGATGTGCAAACGTTCTTTTTTCCAAACAACTTCTAATTAAACAACTATTGAAAACAAAAATTGATAAGTGTGTTCAATTTTAAGCACCAAAACAAAGATTATGTGGTGTTCTTTTGACCCCTTTGTCTTAAGTTGTAACTTTAAAAGTATAATTATCAAAGCATTCACTTAAGAATCTAAAATTTTAATTAAGCCCAAAAAGAAAGTTCCTAATTCATTTTAAAACACTCAAATGAAGTGTGAAAGGTACTAATCTAGTTAGATTAGATGACTTTCCATGTATATCTTGCAATAAAAATGTTAGCACGTTACTTAGCTTCAAAGAACTTTTGAGGATGAAATAATTTTTTTTGAAAAATGAGCTCTTGAGTTGACAGTCAATTTGGGTTGATAGGCAAGTTGGGTTAGACAAGTGAGTTAGGTTGGCAAGCGAGTTGGGTTGACAGGTGAGTTGGGTTAATAGGTGAGTTAGGTTGGACATCTGAGTTACATTGATAGTCGGGGTAAACTAGATTCGAGTTGGGCTAAACTAGAGCTGAGTTGGGCTGAGTTAGAGCCAAGTTGGGCTGATCCAGAGCTAAGTTGGGTCAAATCAGAGATGAGTTGGGCCAAACCAAAACTAAGTTGGGTTGAGCTAACAGTCTTGAGAACAAAACCATGGTTTATAAAAATTGACTTTCTTTTGCTTAAATATTTTCCTTGTTTGCCTCCACAGTCCAAGATCCTACATGAAAATGGCTAGTAGGTTGCTTGTAGAGGCTTTGAGATAAAATTTTTTAGTTACAGTCACATTGATCATGCCATTATGTGAACTAGGAATTTGATGATGAAGGGGAGATTAGTATTGTGTTAATGGATAAATCAAATCAAAAGCACACTAAACTAACACCTTCATGCCTAGTTATTAGGGTGAGCTTAACAATAAAAAAATGAAAAGCATAATGAAAAAGTAAAGAAAAAAAATAATCCTTCATCTTCCTTGGATGTTCCAAACATTTTGTTATAGTGGCTTGCTCAGTTTGTGCTCATGAAGTCTACATCAATGGATGCTTGACTATTTCCATCTCTCCTTGGTACCTTGCTTGGCTTTGGCTTCAATATTTTGGCATCACAACTTTGGCATGTGAGAAATTTTTAGAATTAATTTGGCATAGTAACTGTGCACAAGTTAAGCTTGAAATTCATGTGGAAAGGCCTCTTATTTATAGATTTTAGAAAATGGGGAGAATCAACCTAAACTATCCATCTTAAGATTGAGATGTGGGCTAAGGATTAATCCAATTATGTAATAAAAAATTCATAAATAGGCTCATCAATATTTGGGATAGAGGGGAATTTAAGAGGCATTGGAGGGGTTAACCTTGATATTTTATGCATTTATGGCCTAGGGATGTCTTCCCAAGAAATGATGTCACCTGATGATATAGATATTCAATATTCATTTCTAAAAATTAGTATTCAACAAGTTTCCATGGAATTCTTAATTAGGGTCTAATTTGGTTTAATTAGCTCTTAAGCATGATTAAGCACTTTGTGCACAAATTACTCAAATTGATCATAATGCCTTATTATTGGTCCAAAATTTAATTGGATTAGAATTGGAAGTTAATGTCAAATTCATTGAATCCATTATCCTATTTAGGATTTTATCAACATAAAATAAAAAAGACACATGTCTTGTGTAATATATTTGATATAAAAGAGAAATCTAGAGCACATAGGTGCAAAATTGGCATTTTGACTCAAAATAATTTGATCAAAGTTAGCTAGCCCATAAATTGCATTATCCCATTTATTGATACACTGGACAAAATCGACACTTCAGTATATCAATTTCAACTTATTCAATGTGTTTTAGTGTTTTAAAGCTAAATTGTGCTTTTTGGTGGAAATTAGTCAAAATCCTAGTTGGAGGTTATCGTTGGCCAATTTTAGGTGTCTACATGTTGTGATTCCCTTTCTACTATTGTGAGCTAGATGTTATATCTGGTTGTTATATAGTAGGAATATTTGTAATAATGGTATAAATTATCAGGGAGTCACACATCTAGCTATGAAATCTTTTTATCAAGGCACTTTGACCTGTACCATATCCATTGTGATAAAGAAGGGGAGTGGCTTGAACAATGAGCATAAAAACTCATCAATTATGATAAATACTCCTTTAGGTAGTAGGGTAACTATGGCATACTGACCTAAGTACTGTAGGACATTAAGTGACACTCAAGGATGTGTGGTAATAAGGTATAATCACTCCTCCCACCAAACTTTAAACTTTCCCTCATGCATAAGAGCTTTATGATCCTACATCCAAGTGAGATTGTAAAATTATTGTGATGGATAGTAGTCTATGTTTGGATGCACTTTGCCCTCTAATGACATCCACTATGTGAATAAAAGTAAGGAAATGAATAATTGGTACTAAAATTCCTACTGGGAGACATGTGGCACTTCTCAATGTTTATGCATAACTCTTGCACAAAAAACTTATAATAATTAAATTGTTCATTTCTATGGATCATCCAATGGGTGATATCCAAAACTCCCTTAGGTATTTGCTTTGAAAACTTGGTCATATACCAAAATATTTTGGTGATGCACTAAACTAGAATGCACACTTGTTCATCTAGGATTTCATCAATAGGAATCCCTCAGTTTGCATGCACATATATATATATATATATATATATATATATATATATATATATATATATACATACATACATACATATATATATATATATGTATATATATATGTATATATGTATATATGTATATATATATATATATATATATATGTATATATATATATGTATATATATATATATATGTATATATATATATATATATATATGTATATATATATATATATATATATACCAAACTTATTACAAGATATGAGGCATTTTTATCTTGTATGGAAATAAAGAATCTTCTCGCATATGCATGCTCAAAGCTTAGGCCATAAATTATGTGTTAAATATCATAGTCTCATCTAGACCCAAATAGACTGTACCCTCATTGTATCTCCCAATAAATAATTGAATGATCTCTCCTAGGCCACCAAATGTGGGCAATCTCAATAGGAACTCAATGTTTATGTTCTAGAACTAGTGGGGAGCTATGAGGGTGTGTGTTTGTGCATTATCAATAGGGTCAGGGTGGAAGAGGTTCTATTTAGATTGGCAAAGTTAATGAAATGACTCTTTTTCAATGTACTTAGTTTGTTAGAGTGTCATATCAATGCCCATGGCTTATTTTTGCAGATATATAAGAGCCCTAATTAGATATTAAGTATCCATGGATGCATAATATGGTGAAATTAGAATGATATGTATGCTTTATGCAAATAAAATGACTTAGCTCTTGATAATTTCAGCTCTTGAAAAATATGCTTAAGGACAAAATACCAATTTATTATTCAAACTTGGATTTTATATATTTGGCGCCTCTTGGCTTTCATGTCCAGGCTATGCTTAGCTATCTACTCATCTTGAATGAAATGGTAGATGTGGAAATATATATCTAATTGGACGATTAAATCAATTAGTCATTGGTGCATGTCTAGATTTATGTTATTCTTTTTGATGTTCATATGAAAGTTACAAGAAGTTGATGTTGATGAGCTAATGATTTATTAAGGATCATGTCAATCGACCCTTGGCTCATGTGTTTAATTCTAGTGGATGGCCATTATCTAAAGGATATCTTGTTGATGGGACATTTTGACATTTTTATTTGACTTAATATTTTTTAGTTGTTACTTTTTAATTTTTTTGATAACACACGTGGATCCTCCTACGCATGTCTGGTACATACGATGCTTGGTCTTTATAATTCACAAATGTTGTTATTGAGATCATCTATAAAGAAACCAACCAAAAAGAAACATACACACACAAAGCATACAAAATAAGGAAATCCTAAGCTACATGGTACTTCTTAGCACCCACTTAGATTGAAGAATGAGATCAATCAACTATTAGTGGTAGGGCTTAAGCCTACAACCATTTACCCACCCTAATAACATGATTCCCTAAACATCTCTTAAAACCATGGTTATTTTATACATTAGGTCATGTATAATGTAGGTACTTTTCCATCATATCTTTATCTTGCCCAAGAATTCTCTAAATTGATTGTCATAGAATAAAACTGGTTGATCCTTATGAAAATATTTTTTGGTGTAAGTTTATATCATGCCATACTTTCTAGATATATTTGTGCACTTCCTACATCTAGGATGCTTTATGTCTAAACTCGTCCATCCAATTTAGTTCCAAGATTTAGTTAGTAAGAGACTCATTATCTCCAAGTTGCATGACCATGGCAATACATATGTTGGATACTAAATATTCCATCTGCATGACTACTTCAAGACCATACACCAATTAGAATGGTGCAAATCTTTTAGCCCTTTTGTAATGTGTGCGATATGCCCTTAAGATCACATGAATATGATCTTCCTAGTCATCCCACTTGACATCATATATTTTTTTTAGCATCATACCAAATACTTTATTATATACTTTAGCTTGTCCATTGGCTTGGGGATGATACACAGTGTTTTTATGATGATAAATCATAAATTCTTTAGTCAAATCCTTGATGGTATTGTTTAAAATGTGTGATCCTTTTTCACTAACTAATTTTATAAGGCATCTAAACCTTGTAATGATATTTTCATATGGAAACTTGGTTGCATACATCACACCATAGCTAGGGGTTGTAGTATCTTCAACCCACTTAGTTAAATAGTCATTCACAATAATGATGTATCTTGATTTGTTATTCTTTCTTGGTGGATTGATCGGTCTAAAAAAATCAATGCCCCATTATTTGAATGTTTTTTTAGCTAACAAAGGCTACAAAATCATCTCATATTTCTATAGCAATTTACCCATGCATTGACAAACATCATAGTGTTGTGCAACTCTATGTGCGTCCTAGAACAAATTTGGCCATCATAACCACTTTGTAGTAACTTTCTAGTCATGTATTCTCCCATAAAATTCCATCCTAGACTCCTTGATGATCTTCCTCTAAGATTTGAGGTCACTCTTATTCTATAAAAATACTACATAGGACTTCATCCTTTCCCAAGTGATAGAGAAACCCATTAATTATGGTATATGGTAGTGCTCTAGTCATAAGCTGATTTTTATCCCACTCTTAAAAATGCATGGGGAAGTTGGTAATGGCTTCAATTTTTTAAAGAATCATAGAGACAAAAAACATAGGTGTTAAGAGAGGCTTCTTGTAATTCTTTTGGCTCTTCCTCATTTGGTATGTGGATTAGATGGTCTAATCCTACATTCTCTCTTCCTAACTTGACATTTATGCAAAATTGTAACTCTTGGAATAGAATAAACTATTAATAGATATATCCTCCTATCATCATCTTGTTGAATAAATATCATAGGGATTGATGATAAATGAATACTTCAAATAGTGTCACAAGTAGATAGTGCCAAAATTACTAAAGTGCAAACACAATGGTCAGTGCTTCCCATTTCATGGTTATATAGTTTTTCTTTACATTAGATAGTTTCTTACTAAAAAAATGAATATGATGGTATAGTACACCATCTCCAAGTTTCATAATTAAAATATCAACTATAATTCTTAAATCATCCACATATACATGAAAAGGCTTTCTCTAGTCTCAAAAAATAAGTATAGGCATAGTAACTAATCTCTTCTTCAGCTCAATGAAAGTTACTTGGAATTCTAAAGTCCAAAACAAATTCACGTTATTGCACAATAAAAATTCTAATGGAAATGAAATATATAATTACCCTTTTAGGAACTTATGATAGTATCATGTATGCCTCTAAAAAAGAGTGCACTTTGTTGGCACTAACAGGTGGAGGCATACTAACTATTATTATAGTTTTAGCCTAATCTAATAGAATACTTTAATTGCATACTACATGTCCAAGTAAAATACCAAATGGTGTGAAAAATAAACATTTCTTAAAATTAAAAGTGATGCCTAGAGCTCAACATCATTCCAAAATTAGATGCAACTTACACAAGTGTTATTTGAATAAGGAAAGATTTCCTAATCATCTAGATAAACTTCCAAAAAATTATGCATAAAATCCTTGAATGTTGTAACCATTGTATGAAAGAATACCATAGGTGCATTATTAAGGAAAAAAGGCATAATCTTATATGCAAAATAACTCAGTTCTATTAAAAAAGTCATTTTGTCTCAATCTTCTTCTATGATTGGGATCTGATGATTTCCACTAAAACCATCTATGAAGGAGTATACTTCATGTCATACGACAAACTCCAAAACTTCATCTGTGAATGGTATTATAAATGTATCATTTACATAGGAATCATTCAAAATGTGATTGTCCCCAAAAACATAGATTTATCTTATTTTCTTGGGTTGAACTACCATGGGGCTTACCCAATCAATGTTTTGTACTAGATATATTATCCTTGCGTCATGCATTCTATCCAATTTAGCCTTTACTTTTAGCTTCAATTTTGGGTTGAGATTATATGGACACTTTTTCATTGGCCTTATGCACTCCTTAAATTCAATGTACATCTCAGCTGGAGATGGGTTGACTCATTAAAATTTTGAGAATTTGGTGGGAAAAATGACTTGGTAATCCCTCAAAAGTTGTAGAGATTCTAAAATATTAGTTTCTATCCAATAGTCACCTATGCATACCAGTTTTGGAACCTCCTCTATTCTAATGTTAGTGACATGCTTCTTTATATCTTGCTGATAAATATGACATTTTTATTTTATTGATATATTTTTGTATCCTCCTTTAACCTTCTTGTTTAGGAATTTGGATATTATGCAGCTTGTCTTCTTCTATTAGTGTTGCACTAGTATCCTTGAGTGGTTCAACAAGTCACTCTAGCTTAAATAAATCATTTAGATCTAAATCACCATCAAAATTAGAATCTTCAATTTCTTCTACCTCATCTTGGATCTGTTACATGGCTGCATTAGAAATTTTTATTCATTCTTAGTATCCTTGTACCTTTGTAGTGTTGAGTTAAGATCATAGGCTATGTTGTTCTGTTCAGTAGATTCTATTGTGGTGCTCAAGTATTTCATGCACCCATGGCATAAAAAATACTTGAGTTTCTATAGTGAATTATGTATCAAAGGATTTTCATCTTTAAACATTAAGGTCTTTATAAAATCACTCTACACTTGTGCTCAATGCCTGGTCACCCTTTTGCATTCTTGGTACATGTACTAGAGTGTTGGTAGTGGAGAAAGTGTATAATACAATACGTGAACCCAATACTTTAGTGCCACATGTTCCTCATTTTAAAATTAAACACATTTATGTCTATGAAATTTTCACACTCACCTTCTTGAAATAATGGCCAATTGGTGTAGATAAACTATGGTAGTTGGAATCTATTGATCATGAGCTCGCAGACATCATATTATTCCATCTAGTTATCCTGATGAGCTACCCAGCATGTCACAAGAACTTCCTTTAGAGTGTAATTTAAATCACTAACCCACTAATTTATGGTCAAAATATGGACCTGTAAGCAAAAAATGAAATCATTGAGGTCCTCTATTAGATAGTATATAGGAAGATGTCACTTTTGATCAAAGACCATTTATATTGGTCGAAGCTCATGGTTACCTTAGGCCCAATTAAGGAGGTGTGTATCTAAGTCAAAATTGATATATGAAGATACTCCCCATGGTAAAGTTCCTTCCCTTGTTGGATCTATGTATTCTTTCATGTGGTCATCAACTTGATAAAGGAAATCAACTTCAAACTGAGTAGGATATTTAGTAGACATAGAAGCACATTTTTCAATGACAAAATGATTTACCACGAATTGCATAACTACTATTTTGGGTCTCCATTGATATGATATCTTGAATTTTTGAGTGAGTAGTGATTGTACCTAAGGTTTGGTATGTTAGTACAGGAAGTTGCATTCAATTATGTGTAAAGCTATTAGATTTTCCTCAAAATCCACCTTCATCTAACTAGTTTCGTGGAACATGTGGAGAGTTTGGATAAACTAGAATTATTTAAGGTTTGTGCATTTTGTTGATAGGAATGATAACAACTTTATCACCTTGATGTTCCTCAAGTTGATTGTGCATTGTATTAATAGTCATTTGACCATTACATGCCCATTTTTTACCTATCCATGTAGGGTAGTGTTTTGATATAGTATTCATGTTGATGACTTCAAAGTCACCTCATAGAGATAAGTTTGTGACTTTGATCTCAACATCTTCTAATATTTTAATGGGATCAACTTGTCTATAATCATCTACACTTAAGGTTACTTGGATGTAGCTCAGATCCAGTCATCTAATAACTTCCCATGTAGACCGAGCAATCATATTAACTTTGCTATTGAAATCAAAGACAACATTCGAGATCTCATAACTAGTAATCCTAATATCAATCTATGCATCAACATCCTAGGGCTTCTTCATCTTGACATACCAAACTAGTTTTTCTATCTATTATTATCCATGCTATGCACACTCTAGAATACTATGTAGTGTATTTGTGATGTTCTATGATATATATTTGTTATGTAGATTACTTATAGGTATCAAGAGATTTGTAAGTGCAGTGATAACTCCATCTTGGCACATAATTCACATGATCTAACTATACATTTGTGTGTATATTGATATAGCATTTCTGTCAATAGTATCCTGATGTTCAATGTTTTTCAACATTTGTGAAACTTCACACATTAGGCTCTTCTTTGTGGTTGGGTCTATATATTTATCCTTTTTACCTTTTCTAATGCCATGATCCTGAGGCATCTCAAGTGGAAAAAACCCTTGTTATGTGTGTTATTGTCACTTAATAGCATTCAAAATTTGATTTTATTTAGGCTCTACACTTAACATATTCACATTTTAGACAACTTTATCCTTTCTCTAATTTTCCAGAACAGGGCAATCTTATGTATCATGCTAGTCATAGATTATATAATATGCATAATATGACTATTTTTTAAAGTTCATTACGTAATTCCATTTGATATGATTATATTCTCCACATAGGTAACATTTCAAGGGAGGTTGATAGTAGTTATTTCCTCTACCACCTTGGTGTCTTCCTTTATAACCACCACAACCTCCTCCTTTGTTAGCTTAATATCTACCTTGATATCCTCCTTGTTACTATGTAGTGTTCCACTACTTGTGCTATTGACTATTGTCTCCAAGTTGGAATTGTTGTTGCATAGTTGGTGTGGTCAAACTCATTTTTTGGTGTTACATTATAGGTGATCTCCAAGGTGTTTCATACTGGTATTGAGGAGATAGAGGTATTCACCTTGATGAAGGAGGGATCCATCCATCTAAACCATGAGATAGTACTATGGTGAAATTGAAATTCATTGTGTACTTTTTTGGGTTACACAACCTTTATTGATCTCTAGGTTTGGAATTATTTACTTTGCCAAGGAGATTTATTGTATTGATGGTGAATACATTTTTGGATATAACTTCTTTAAGATATTGTAAATCCCTACAATTCTTATCATCATGGTTAAGAAACTTACAAGAATTATAATACAAATTCTATGTATTCTTGATAAATTAATGTAGAAGGTGGCATTGTGTTTTGACATGCCCTACTACTCGACATAGTTCATAGAATTCTATCTTGACTTTTAGATAATCATTTTGATGGTGTCCTTATTTTTTGCATTTTATACTCCATAGGTTCAATTTAGGCTTATCTTCCTTATGGTATTGTTACATTATTTTCATTAAAGCCTATAGTGTGTTTTTAATTTTGGAATTAGAAATAAGGGATTCTCTATAATCTTCAATATGTTCCATGCATAGTGCAACAATTAATGTATCTACTTTTATATCATCTTGAGTTTACATAATGGCAAACTAGATCCTAGTTATTATTCCTTCAATGAACCATTCTACTTTATATTTATATTTAAAGGAAAATTCTACCTTATTCATCACATTATAAAATTTATGATTATATTCATACATCAATTCTCTAAATTTTTGCCTTATCTCCTTCAGGTCTTGTATAATCAAATTGGTGCATTTCTTAATCTTAAATTTTGTAATGAGCCAATCTTGAACATATTTTAGACTTGTGTACTGAAGGTATATTTTGTATATGAACTCTATTTATCTCATAGCTAGGGACCTTACAAATTTACACTTTTGAAAAGTTTCATCATTAATGCCCTTAGCTTGCCATTTCATTTTGTAAGTTAGTAGGTACTTTTCAAGATCTATGGACCCATCATAGATGGCTAAGTTTAGGAATCCTCTTGGATGAGTTGTCATATTGATTGGTGTGGATAGAGTCTTATACATAGCTATTATCTGAGGCATATGCACTCTATGTAATCTTACCTATGTATTACTCTATGTAGCATAAAAATTATCATGCACACTTTTCTTATCTACACTTCCTTCTTGTTTTTTTCTATTTCAACTAATCATATGAATTATAAATTCTTCCTAATTTATTTTGTATGAATTTTTATACCTCATGATTCAAGTGCTCTAAAAATGGTCTTTCTTAGCTATTATCCTCTTACTCACCTAACTAAAATTTTCTATTAGAATTTAAAATATTAGGTTATAGGGATGCATACTCTTATAATGAATAATTATTTCTAGTGACTTCTTTTATTGTGCTTGAACCTATGATTATTATTTGTTTTTTTTATGCTTAATTTTATAAATTATCACCAAATTCATGGGAAGTTTAACAGTTGTGGGACTTGACCCTTGAAACAACCTCTAGGTTTTAAAGAAGCTGGCTCTTCTCTTTGGGGTTTGATGTGAAGAGGAAATAAAAAATGCATAAAAGGAATACCTAAAATTATAAGGTGATGCACCAAGATTTTTGTCTTCTACCTAACAACATAGTAACCAATACTAACAAATTCTATTGAAAATATTAAAGAGCATGAAGCATGGTTAATAATTCTAACATAGACTTTAGACTAATCAAAGGCTTAGAATAGAAAAGAAGGAAAAAATCATTATCTATCCTAATAACACAATAATTAGTTTTAATAATATTTACTAATAGAATTAAAGAGAATATAGAATGATTAATGATCTCAACATTTATGAAAAACTAACAAAATGCCTATGACAAAAAGTGAGAAGCAATAATTAGAAATAGACTACAGTTGCACAAAACACTACTCTCTCTTCATAGCTTGATAGGAGAACAAATTACATAAGGCAAAAATGCATAGGATATAATATTTGATCCCTCAGGAGAGGCACCTATTAAGGAAATAAAATGCTTCAAATAACTATCTACTAAAATCCCTATTGGTCTTGTTGAATCTATAGTAATATCCTGCTTTTCTTTGACCCTTTGATCTGCTACTTATAGCCCCAAAATATCTATCATGAGTCATTACAACTTTCTTGGATTCCAATTGCATGTCCAAAAATTTTGGGTCTAAACTCTACATGCCATTGTAACTTAGCAAGTAAAATCTTGATTCTATTATTTCTACTAACTATATCTTTATTTTTGTTTCAACTATTACTTCTATAAGTCTTTAACCTATAGTCTCTCAAAGCATTAACACATGGAGGCATCTGTGAGTTTTAACTATTTGACTCTTTCTTCATCATTCCTTAGAATCTTTAGCTTTATCAGTGCTTTTTGGGCTTTGGGACCTATTGTGTTGAAATGTGGTAGCTTCCATAGGCTTCCCTTCAAGGCTCAGCTTTCACCATTAGATTTGTCATTGTGCTCTGCATCATTGATTCAACTACTACTTTTTTTGGACTCCATGTGGATGATTTACATAAGTCAATAAATCCTTATATTTATTTTGGCTAGGGGAGCACCACTATGCCATGTAGATGCTTTCCACATGAACTTTTTTGTCACTAGGATCTTACCATTGGATCTACCATTTAAACCCACACTATCATTCTTATTGCCAAATTTTTGACTTCAAAGTGAACCACCATTTATCCACATGGAAATATCATGCTTGACACAGGCTCTTTGATATTGCTTTCCCTTGAAAGAGCACTATAGTGACAATTGGCATTGTCCATATATATTTAGAGTCTTAAAGATTTCCCCAAAGGCTTTAATAAAAAGAGACTCCTTTAGCCCCATGAATTAATATGACCTAAAATATTATCTAGCCTCTTATATACTTAGCTGAATAATATGTGTGTGTGTGTGTGTGTGTGTGTGTGTGTGGGTGTGTGTGTGTGTGTGTGTGTGTGTGTGTGTGTGTGTGTGTGTGTGTGTGTGTGTGTGTCCCAAAGCATTAAAAAAATATAGAATTTAATTCTACAGTTCATGTTGACTCACTAGGGACTTCATTCTTGCATAAAATAACTACCAAAAACTTGCTCAAATCAAAACTTAATCAAAATTTTCATCACCTTCTATAGATCACTTAAAGCTTTTGCCGTGTAGCCTAAAAACCAGTCCACTCTATCTCTGATGGATACTCCCTCTTTCATAGAGCTTGGAAAGCTTTATCTAATTTGATCAGTTCTTTGTGAGATAACACTCAAAGGCTTTGTACCACTAAATCAAATTGAAACTCTAATTTTTAAACCAAGATAAAAATAGTTTTCACCTCTGTGATAGTTGAAGAATTATTGAGGGACTAGAAAATAATGTGAACATTCTACTTTGTGACTAGTAGATTTAGAATTTTGTCTTCCATTAGTACTATGTTGTTATTTGGGAAAGGAAAAGGGAGTCCTAATTAGAGCAATTCTTCAATGTGCCCTTTCATTCCTTTGACTCCTTGTTTTAAAATGTTTAATAGTTTTTGCATTTAAATGTAGCTTTATTATAGCTCAGAATCTCACTTATCTTTCCCACTACTATCCCCTATCTATAATTCCAACTACCTGTAGATTTTCCCTTGATGTTTCATATAACTTTTGAATCAATAGTTGCGATTCAGGTACCTTGGTCAAAACTAAAATTGGGATATTCTCTATAAAAGAATCCACTTTTACACATAGGGTCTATGCATTAGACATAAACTTGAGCATAGGTTTCAATTGGGTCATGTCTACTGATATTCTCTTCCAAAAAGAGACATAAAGTTCCTTGACCATTGCTACAACTGTAGCTAACTGAGGTTGATGGGATAACTCTTGATACATCCTTATTACTTTGTCCTCTAAGTTCTTGTATTGAACCTAAAAATTTCTCTTTTCTATCTTGACAACATTTAGCTTCTATTACAACTGAGTGACCTCTACTTCCTTGTCATTAATCCTTTTCTCAAGGAGACTCTTCTCCTATTCCAATGAGCTTATTGAGGATTTAATTGTATTGATCTCCTTTTGTAGAGAATTTGAGTTGTCTTCTAAAGTCTTCAAGACTTCTTTTGATACTACCCCCTTTAGGTCCTTGTTGAGTTGGGTTATTTCTTTATCCTTGACCTTGAGCTATAAAGTAATGTGGCTTGGGCTTGAATTAAGTTTGATTCTACCCTATAAAATTTCTTGGAGACTTTCAAATAATCCATGGTAACCAAAACTACAATTTTAGTCATTAGCTCCACTTTGTCCTAAGGTCTAAATTTAGTCAAATCCATGGCTACTACACTCATTGTGTAATCTTATAGTTACATTTGATTAAGTGGCTTATTAACATTAGGGATCATGTGAGTGATAGTAAGGGCATGTTTTTTGTGGTCATATAGAGACCTCATTTATTATATAACCCCTGATTACCCTCCTTTTTCCTTTGATTCTCCTTCCTTGCCTCTCTATCCCTCTTAGCCATGTTTGACTGACTATGTAAGTTTGAGGGAGAGGTCACTATACCACTAACAAAAGGATACTCATGGGGTAAACCATCAGGCATAGTGATTGAATATTGGGGTTGGTTCTATGATGAAGATGAACCCTTTAACACCTGAGGAGAAAAGTTTGGTAAATTTAATTGTTGAGAAGTGATTGGAAGTAGGGAGCTAGATGGTAATAACATTTAAGTTGGTATAGCCAAGATGGATAGGAATGTCAAGACATTTTAAGGGGGTGGCATTATCAGTCCTTGAGTATAAGGTTGAGGAGGGGAAGAATGAGGAGATAAAATTACCTTGGAAGCAATTGATTAAGGAGGATTCATGTATGATGTAGTATCTACCTCTTCTCCTTTGTCTCCTTCCTGAGACTCTACTCTTTTCTTCTTATTTTAGGGGCTCTCCATAGGATTATTAGACTATATTTGTGTTATTACTATCCATGATGAATCTAATATATCTTATGTAGATGGTGTTTCATGTGATGAATCTAATGGGGTCTCAGCTATAGGGTTTCTAGATGTAGACTGAACCAACCTCTGCTTCTCCAACTCACTGAGAGATGGTGTCTAGGTAGAAGATGTGGGAACCATTGTAGATGTTATTGCCTCCTTTTTTCCTTCCTAAGATTTAAGAAAGTTGTTTGTATCTAAGCTAGAAACTAGAGTAACATGAGCTTCATTTTATAGAGTCTACCATTTCTCATATATGTCTACATATTCAAAGTTTTATGTAAACTCATATATATCATACCTATATTTATAGTAGGCATTTATTTTATCTTGACTCTAACCCTTATTTACCAAGGCTTATCTCAACCCCTTTGTCATTATCCTTGTTGGGTCATACTTCTAAATGGGCTTATAAAATGTTTCCGGTAGTGGGAGTGGGATATCCTTCAGTTCAACATATTTTTCTAATGTATCAATTCTAAGGGACCTCTTGTCCTTAAATAATTTTTTTCTCTCATGTTTAAATGAGACATGGAACTTATTCTTGGAAATCTAAGAAGTCATGAAACCATCAGGGTCATATTTCCATAAATCTTAAATCAATACTAATCCATACGCAAATAGTTTTCAGATTAGAATGAATTTTGATTGCCTTTTCACCACTATAATACCACCCTTGGTTAATATGAGGTTGTGGAAGGCCTTTTACTTCCTCCTTGCCCCAAACTTGGAGTCTATAACAAATAACTATTGGTTCACTTCTAGACCTAGTACTCTACTGGTTAAAACCTTGAGAAGCATAAAAAACTCTTCCCCAAAACCATGAACCTTAATAAATGTATGATGGGCCCCAAAGAAAAAGTCACAAGGGTAATGGGGATTAGACAAGATAGACCTAATTGATTCATTCATTATATTACTTATAACCTCTGAATCCAACTCCCCCACTAGTGGTACCACAAAACACTCAATAAACTCATAAATGTTTGATGACTTTGACAACATAAGAGTCCATGTAGACATGGGGATAAATTTATAGGGGTCTACTCTTTCTAGGTATGATAAACTCAAATTTATATGATGCTAGGAAAGCTAATCATTTTGATACAAAATGAGGTGGACTAGATACAATGCATACCTAAAAATAGGGTTAACTCCAAAAGTAGCTAGCTGATGGCACAAGGTGTTGGTAATGTGCTCAACAAAATCAAATTTTTACACTTGAGTTTTGGCTACATTCTTCATTCAAAAAAAGTGTTTCAAGCTACCAATCATGTACCATTTTATCATTATCCTGCCTAAAAATGAAGGTGAGTATCAAACATGTATCCTATGAATTTTGAGTCAACATGCCCAAGGGAAAGGGTAGGGGTTAAGGTCTAGTATTATCATCTATAAGGCATAGTTATTTATTTAAGAATATAAGTTTTTGATTCACCTTATACTAGACATGCTTCAGTTTAGCCATGTTATAAAAACTAGTTGAAGGGTCATGTTATAAACCTAACATGTTGTGGATAGATTATGGATTGATCACTACATTAATTTCTCCCTTTTAAATTATCACATTTATAAAATAATAATTTTGTGTGCACATGTCTACCAATTTGAGGTATAGGTTCACTATTGGAACCATGTACTGGGCTAATCATGAGGTCCAAACACTCATACCAAAAGTCTTAGGCTTTGTATAGTTTAACATCTTTGCTTGTGCTACCACTCTTAGGGTTTTGGTCTATTTTTATAAAATAGGGTCGAAAATATCATCTTCATAATCAAGAACAAGGGAAGAATTTTTGAAAATACATTTCATTGCTTCCCTAGTCTTTAGGTGTGTAATTTTGGGTTGTGTGGGAGCTAAGGAATATGACTTAGATAGTGATGTAGTAGCCATTTTAACTGAGAATATTGACTAAAAATACTCTTTGTTGTTTTGTGTTTAAATTCTTTGTTCATCCAAAATCAAAAAATAGATAATAGTTCTTCACTTGGCTCTAAGTAAACTCTATGCTCAATGGTGATGAAAATGAGACTAGAAATCTCTTTTAATTTTGTTGTTTCCACAAATGTGAATTAATGACTCTCCTTGATGAATTAGTCATGTCACATTAAAAGACTCTTAATTTCATACTCTGAGGCACTGATTATCAAATCCTTGAGATCCTTAATTTAAAATTCAACATTAATAACCCTAAGAAAAATTGTAAGATAGGTATATTTTGGGATGGTCATAGATGAAATGATTCATATGGGAATTTAGAGAGTTTCCATAGCTTAAAAATGTTTAAATAAAACTTATTTAAAAGAGGTGGGTAAACAACCTCAAAACAAGAAAACAAAAAGGAAAACTAATTTAACTAATATACATGGTCAATTAGTTCTTATGTGAAGAGCTTCAAAAAGATCCCATTGGCAAGAATATCTAGTTTTTTTCCTTCCATCATTTCTATCTCATAAGTGTTGTATTATTTTCATGCAATTATTTTGAAAGGACCCATCCAAAAAGAACCAAACTTACCATGATTCTCAAGTTTTTCAGCCCTTGCATCCCATTTTAAGACCCAAATCCCAACCTTAAACTCATGTTTAGATGTATTTTAATCAAACTAGCTCTTGATCATTTGCAGATGATTTATCATTGACTAATGAGCTGATTCTTTCTTTTCTTGGAGTTCTAATAATTCTATAAGTTTGACTTGCATCATATCATTTGCTTCCATTTCTAACTACTTTATTAACTATAAGGCTAGAGTTTCAATTGAAATGGGAATTACTACACTCATTCCATATACCAACTCATATGGTGAGGTCTTAATCACCTATTTGGGTGTAATTCAATCTACCCATAATGCTACCTTTAGATGTTCATGCCATCCTCTCTTATGGTTATTCCCCTTTCTCTTGATGAGTCTAATTAGATTCTTGTTGGTTGATTCTACTAGACCATTTTCTTATGAATAATAATTTGAAGAAGTCTTCAAATATATACCATTTTTAGATAGAAATTAGATACCTTTTCCCTAAGGAATTCCTTAGAATTATTGGATATGATAGTGTGAGGAGGTCCAAACCTGGTGGTAATCTCTTATAAGAGATCTTGAATCACATTCTTTATAGCTTCCTTCAAAGGAACTACCTCAGTCCACTTGGTGAAATAATTAGTGGTAGTAATAATCCATTTATGCCCTACACTTGAGATTAGATTAATCATCCTAATAAAATTTAGGCCCCATTGAGCAAAAGGTTCTTCAAAAATTATTGGACTAAGTGGCAAAGCTACATTTCTCCTCTTACCTATGTAAAACTGGCAAGACTGATACTTATTAACCATATCATGGTAATAAAAAAACATTGTGGGCTAGAAATACCTTGCCTGGAGTATCTTGAAAATAGTAGTTCTCACTGAAAAATGTCCTCCATATGTTCCATAATGCAACTCATGCAAGATCCTCTTAGTTTCTTTGTTTTTTATAAACCTGAGAAAGATTCCATCAAAATTCATTTTGAAAATGAAATCATCTATTAAAATAAAACATGCTCCTTATTGTTGGTAGTATCTTCTCTTTTTATCAGACAATTTACTTGGATATTGACCAAACTTCATAAAATGAATTATGTCAGTAACCCAAGAGTTTATATCATTCTCTTGTATACACAACACTACTTTTATAACATATTATTCTTCTGGTAAGGTTCTATAATCTTGGCTAATGTATTAACAAAGACCCCTTCCTCTTATCATCTTGGTAGGCTTAACCTTGATATCATACTCTAATATCTTGGTTATCCAATTGTCTCTTTTCTCAATTATTTCCCCTTGCATTATATATTCTCTGACACTTGAGTGAGCCACCAATACTATAGTCTTGTTACTAAGTGCCTAAATTTTTTTAACCCCTTTATAATAGCATAAGAATTATTTTAAAAAAAATTATACCTATATTCATAATCTTAGAGAGTCATTGAGAAGAAGGTAATCAGGTGCTTTCCTTCTTTCATATCCTTCTATGTCAGTACTATTGCTATGTTGTGTTCTCCTCCATAAACATACATGATGAAATCCTTGGAGAAATCTTGATTGCATAATATTGGGGAAGATATAATGGCCTTCTTAATATTTTAAAAATCTTGTCATCCTTCAATCATATATTTGAAATTGAGATTTTTCTTTAACATTAGAATAATGAGTCTAACCATTCCAATAAAGCATGATATGAATCTACTCATAAAATTAATCTTCCCAAGGAAAGATTGTATTGATTTTTTATTCACTAGTAGAGATAAGTCAAATATTGCTTTGACTCTATTTGGATCTATAAAAATCCCTTTTTTTGAGATAATGTGTCTGAGAAGCTTACCCTAAGGTACTCTAAACATACATTTTTTATAATTTAAAGAAATATTTAACTCATCACATCTCTAGAAGATGGCCTCCAATTGATCAAAATGATATTTAATAGACTTGGTGAAGATAGTGAGATCATCTAGATAAATTAGAATCAAATTATTTATTATCTCCCTAAAATCAATGTCCATTTCTAGTTGAAATGTAGCCATGACATTGGAAAGTCCAAATAGCATTTTTTCATAAGCAAAATTTCCCCACTTTGTTGTGATGAAAGTGGTCTTGTGTTGATCCTCTTCTGATTATTATATTTGATTATAGCCTAAGAATCCATCCAATAAGGAGAAATTCTCTATTTTAGCTATTATTTTCAAAATTTGTTCCATTGAAGGTAGGGGTAGTGGTCTTTAAGGGAATCCTTACTGAGATCTCTAAAGTCTATGTAGATTTTTATTTCTCCATTATTATTCCTCACTTGGACCAAATTAGAGACCCATGTAGAATGTTTGATGGGAAAAATAATCTTGGAATCCAATAATTTATTGAGCTCTTCTACCATGAGAGACTTGATTCTTGGATTTATTGGCCTTTGCTTTTGGTGAATAGGCTTTGATCCTTCAATCAGGTCAATAGTATGTTGGATAATTTATTTTTTATAACCATGAAGATCCTTATATGTCTATGTTATCACCTTAATTTACTTCTTGCATAGAGATACCAGTCTATATTTTTATTTTTAGGTGTTAATATTACCCACTTTTAAGTTTCTCCCCTCTAAGATCTCAAGTTATAAATAATCTTTTTTGCTTGCTCTGAACTTTCTTTTATCCAAGTTTTCATCATCAGGGTCAAACAGATTCTCAAGGGTTATCAATCCCCTTGAAAGCTTATTGAACCTTAATTGTATTATTTGGTCACTTTATGCCTCTTCAATAATAGGCTATATTTGGTTAGCAAATTATCTTGATTGATTTAAAAATAGAAGGATGTGGATATCACTCTTAAACACTTACCAATTATCTACATTATTAGGAATGGTAGGACATATGACCACTTTGATTACTCTTTGTTAATTAGTAAATCTTTAGCTATATTAAATTGGGATCCAATTTGATCCATCATGTCTGCTTTAGTATTTTGAGTCCTTGAGATGACTTCAATATTTAAGGTATCAAAACCTTTAACTAAGTCCCACACCCTATGATAGTAAGAACTCACTCTTGTATTCTTTACTATTGCAGTCTCCTTGATCTACTTGACCACTAATTTTGAGTCACCAAAGACTCTCAAATTCTTTATTCCTTCATTTTAGGAAAGGATTAATCCATGCACTAGATATTCATACCTAGCTTCATTTGTAGTGAAACTAAACTAAAAATGTAGTGTTTTAATAATCTTTTTCCCTTTTGGAAAGATAAGGCATATGGCTGCTCTCAAGCCATTCTTGTTTCTTGCCCCATTAAAATTTAGGGTCCATATCAAGTAATCATCAATGGGACTCTCATTTTCATTATTTACCTTTGACATAATCCTAGGTATCTTAGGATTGTCATCAAATATCACATAAGTTCCCAACCCAGTGGAGTTGAAATTGCCAAAATGATCTCTGGGTGTCATATTGAGAGATAGTTTTCACCCTTTTGATTATAATCATATTTGATAAACTCCTCCATATAGACTCTTTCCTCTCTAGTGATCATTACATGAAATTTTTCAAACTTTGATATTACTTGATCAGTAATATGCTCTTTGTTAAGGGGTTCTGATAATGCCTTCATCTTTGAACCATAATTAATTCTTAGAATAAGATGTGACCAATGAAGAGACATGTACCCTCTAATTTTAGTAGTAAAGTCCCTAGATAATCATAAACCAAAAATAGGAGGGAGATCTATAACTACTATATCTTGAAAAATAGCTATGTTCTGACAAGAATACAACTAAAATGGAAGCCCTCTAATAGTCCCTATGCTCTACACTAATTTTATATCAAGTTCCATGACTCATTTGGTCAATGTTTCATACTTAATATTTAGGGAGTCACCTATTAACTTAGGCATGATTGTAGTACTTGCACCCGAGTCTATCATATAATTATGAATCAATTTCTTACCCACTATAAGAGTCATATAGAAAGGGTTATCACCAGGGCTGACCCTTGTTGTGGTTGAGATGTTTTGAATTTCTAATTGCCTTTATTTGATTGGGCTTCCTTTGTGGCACTATAATTTGGCTCATTTTGATCCTTTATTTCTTCTTACAATAATTTATTTTATTTATGAATGGATAACATATCCCATAATGAGACATTAGTATGAGAGTTTTTTAATTGTCCTATGATATTGATTGGTCCAAGTGGCTATACTTTAGAATACTATGGATACCTTATCCTTTAAACTGCTATGTTGGGGATTCCTTGAATCTATGTAGTCACTAAAACATCTTGTCTTGTCATAGGGATTTGAAGAACTGGAGCTAATGGTACTTTTCTTGATTTAGTACTAATAGTAGGAACAATATCTATAAACTCAACCATCCTCCTTTTTGAATATCTAAAATAATCAGACTGAATTGGGTTCTTAGAGGTCGATGCTTCATTAGTAAAAACAAATTCTTCATCCTCAATCCATGAGAACAAAGTGTGTTCATGGGTAATTCTCCTTCTTGTTCTAGTGACATGCCTTGCATCTGAGCCACCATGGCTGCACTTTAAACTCTAGGTGATTGATATGGTCTTGATGATGTAGCATCCTAGATTCCCATTCTTCTTTGTTCAACTACTTTTTTTTATAAATTTCCCATAGGGTAATCTCTAGAATGTGAGCATCATTACAATAAAAACACCATGCATTTGTCTCTTTCACCATGTTGTTTTGGCTAGGGACAAATTCTCTTCCTGATCTTGGTAGAACTATTTGAAATGGTGTGTGTACAAGGACAATCTAGTTGGATGGTTGTGAAGGAGCTATTCATTAAGATATTTGATATTGATTCTATTGATATGGGGGTCTATTCCATTGAAAATCTTATTAAAGAGGTCTTTGATGTGAGGCTTAGTTCTTCTTAAGATTGATAATCTCATTAGATAAGGTTCTAAGGATGTTCTTGACATCATTCATCTCTGATGAAGAAGAATATGGAATAGTAGCTAATTCTCCTTAAGAGGAGGGAAAGGTGTAGATAGAAGTATTGGATTGAGAATTGACAGGAGCCTCTTCTTGAATAGGGACAAATAATTTGAGAAACATAGGCATAGGAGGCCTTGGGGGTAATTTCCTATAATCTTTCAAATTAGTTTTTGCTCTTATAGCAAGATCATAGGCATTAGGAAGGGTCTACCCTCCTAGTCACTAGATCATAATTGAGATATCAAAATTAAATGCTTTAAGATAGAAAACTATTGCCATACCTATAGGTGGTCAAGCCAAGATTGGGATAATTTTCCATGTTTTTTGAAATCTATAGTTGAAATCAGTCATTTCTTATTCGGGAGCTCTTTTAATAATGATTAATTATTATAAGAGGGATGATTTATCCCCCTTTGCACTGAATCTATCATATAATGTAGTTCCTAATTGGTCCCATTTTTCAATAGAATTTGGTGCTAAATACCTATACTAATCAAGAGCCCTTCCTTTTAAAGAGGTATCTAGTAGAATCAAGGCTACATTTTGTTGTGTATAAAGTGCATAGTACATACATCTACAACATCTTAAAGATTCTCTACTAGAGTCTTGAAATCCTCTCTAATAAATATAGGTAATGATTTTAGAGCATTAACTGGAATAGGGTCCCATGTATCAAGAGGTGTTTGAAAAATAAGTGGACTTCCACCATTCCAATTGAAAAAAATCCTAGGTGGAGCTTGAATAGACATTTGACTTCCTAGTGTATTTTACTAAGTCAGCCTTCTTCTTGAAGTAGTTACCAATGATGGTATTAAAAATCCTAGATTTATAATAGATTGAGATCTTGTAGCTAGTTCATGATTTTATTTTCTTGAAGCATGTCTGCTTATATTATTTTAGTAAAACTCTATGCCATTAGGCATGCTAGTAAAACTGTTGATGCTTAATTTCGCAATTTATCACCAAAGTCATGAGAAGTTTCAAAGATATAAGACTTGACCTTTGAAACAACCTCTAGGTTTTAAAGAATATGTATCTTCTCTTTGTGGTTTGATGTAAAGAGGAAAGAAAAAATGCATAAAAATAATAACTAAAATGCTGAGGCGATGCGCCATGATTTTTGTCTTTTACCTAACAACATAGTAAACAATACTAACAAAATCTATTGAAAATATTAAAGAGCATGAAACACAGTCAATAATTAAATAATAGACATTAGAATAACTAAAGGCTCAGAATAGAAAAGAAGGCACATATCATCATCTATCCTAAAAACACAATAATTAGTTTTAACAATATTTATTGATAGAATTAAAGAGCATATAACATGATTAATAATCTCAACATTTATACAAAACTAAAAAAATGCCTTTGAAAAAAGTGAGAAGCAAGAATTATAAAAAAACACTACAATTACATAGAACACCACTCTCTCTTCATAGCTTGATAGGAGAACAAAGTATATAAGGAAAAATTACACAAGATACAATATTTGATCCCTCAGGAGAGGCATCTATTAAGGTAGTAAAATCCTTTAAAAACTAGATACTAAACTCCCTATTGGTATAGATGAATCTCTAATAATCTCCTCCTTTTCTTTGACCCTTTGATCTACTACTTATAGCCCTAAAATATCCCTCATGAGTCACTACAACTTGCTCAAATTCCAACTGCATGTCCACAAATTCTAGGTCTAAACTCTACATGCCATTGTAATTGATCTAGTTGGAGATTGATTATGTTATTTCCACTAACTATATCTTTAGTTTTGTTTCAATTGTTACTTTTATAAATATTTAACCTGAAGTCTCTCAAAGCATTGACATGTGGAGGCTTTTACGACTTTTAACTATTTAACTCTTCCTTCATCATTCCTTAGAATCTTTAACTTTCTTGGCTCTTTTTGGGCTTTAGGTCCCATTGTGTTGACATATGGTAGATTTTGTAGGATTTCCTTCAAAGATCAGTACTCATCATTAGATTTTCCATTGTGATATGCATCATTGATTTGATTTTTACCTTCTATAGGCTCCATGTGGAAGCCTTACGTAGTCAAGAAATCCTTATATTTCTTTTGGCTAGGGGGGTCACTATTATGCCACATGGATGCCTTTCACATGAATTTTTTTTTACTAGGAGCTTACCATTGGATCTATTGTTTACACCCACACCATTGATCTTGTTGCTAACTTTTTGACTTCAAAGTGAACTACCATTTATCCACATGGTAGTATTACACTTAAAAAAGGCTATTTAATATTTATTTCCCTTGGAAGGGTGTCTAAGTTACAAGTGGCATCATCTACATACATTTAAATTCTTAGATATATACCCTAAGGCTTTAATAAAAAGAGACTCCTTCAGCCCCATGAATTAATATGACCCAAAATATTATCTAGCCACTTATATACGTAGTTGAATAATATATCTGTGTCCCAAATTATAAAACAAAATGTATATTTTAATTCTATAGTTTCTTTACATAATTCTTCTTCTTATGATAATACCCTTTCCTATATATGTGCATTACTTCTATCTTCTATCTATTCTACTCTTAAAATACTCTCATCTTTAAATCATTATTCATCCTCTCATTCTATCTAACAACATTCATCACCTTATTTTTTCTTCATTCATTTATCATTTTTCTCATCATACCTTCACACTCATTCATAATCTAATCCAATCCTACTCTTAACTCTACTCTTAGCTATTTGGTATTCTTCTGGTGATTCCATTTGTTTTATTGTCACAATTCTCATTCTAAATCCAAACTTTTCTTTTGACTATTCTTCCCTCACATCTCCATTCTAGATTGAGGTTTAATATTTACTTAATCATCTATCCATCATGTTCAAAAATCCTCATATTCCCAAAGAAACTACTCTATATTTTCTTGAGTTGACACCATGGCCTTATCCACAATCAACATCTCTAACAAGAGAGGTAGTCAATGCAAAAATTTTCCTCTAATTCCTCAGATAAAGCAGTCTTGTACATCTTCAAAAATTATTTATCATTGTACTATGAATTTAGTGATGTATCCATCTATGGTGGTGGTGACTGAATAGTCTATTGCTCTCATCCAATTAGTTTCTAGTTTCAACAACTAGTCTATTTTCTCTTCATTCCAATTCATTATTTCTTTCATTATGGGTTTAAAGCAATAGTATTCTAGTCTTATCAACTAGTTGGTTAAAAATTTAGGTAGTTCACACCATAAATTTTCATATATTTATTCATATATATGATCTTTAATAATTTCACTTATGGTAAGACCAATCCTTTTAGATTCTTCTTCTGTGAAGTTTCATACTTTCTATTCTAACCATGTTTCAATGCCTCATTGCCATGGTAACCATCTTAGCATAGTTTCCTCTAGAAGGAGTGTTTCCACACTCAATACACCATTGTTAGAAAAGGTTCCTAATACAACATAAAATTTTAAGGATGAGGATAGCTATGTTTTATTATACTATGTAAGATAGTGTAGAGAGTTCATATTTAACATAAGCATACTAGACAAGAATTATCATGTGATGGATAAGAATTAAGATTAACCAGAATTTTATTAGGGTTTACAAATCATTCAAATTACTTTAATTAGAATTTATAATAAACATATTAACACATACAAGTAATTATATAAGAAATACAATAGGTAACCATAACCAAAAAGTTTATATTGATCTCCACAAAGGCTCATCATCTTCTTCATACAATCATACATATTTATAGTCATTTGTAGTTCTTGATTATTCACATTATTATCATACATTGGCACCCAAAAAAATGGGAGTGTTCATCTTCTATCCTCTTAAAAGTCATGGATAATAGGAAAAAATACATATAGTTGATAATTCCATACATAATTCATGAATATCCAAATAATATCCTATGCACCTTTACTTGTCCATTTTCTTCTCTCGACAATTATTGAAAGTCTTCTTCAAAGTCTCATTTAAATAATGGATTATTAACCATTGATAGTTTACTAACTTACAGATGGGATCTTACTAACAAAATGTAATATGGCTCTTTAATGGACATGAACATACTAATGTTTATTGAGTTATATTAGATTAACCTTGTGTTGTGTTTAAGTCATTCACTTGCAAGATTTTACTTCAAGAAATTTGTATGATGGGTTATGATGTCTTCTATAACCTAACTTAACTCTGTGCTTGATGTCATGTCCCCTTTTCAGTTGACATGTTCTGAGTTCATGGTTAGCCTATTATACGATCCTCGTAGGCTAATAGGAGGGTTAGAGGGTCTTGATGGAGATTGGAGTGGCTTCGTTTAGCGGAAATTTTCTAGTTGGCTTTCGTTTGGGCTTGATTAGACATGTATTGAGGGAGATATTAATATTTGATTTATTTAATCAAATATTAATTATTTGGTCTAATTTTAAATTAGAAACCCTAATTCTAATTTAAGAAAAAAACCCTAATTAGGGCAAGCATATCTTTTGAGGGTATAAGGGTTTCTCATGGAGGCCATTGTGATTATGCATAGATTATTGATTATTGAAAATTGAAGAAATTCTTTTATGAAGACTGAGCCAAGGGTTCCAGAATTCCATTGCAGTGGAGAACGTCAACTCTTCATTGTGTTCAATTTAGAGGCTGTGAAATATCAGCTGATTTATTGCCAAATTGAGAGATAGCTTCATCCAGAAGTTATCACAGAGGTTTACAGATTTGAGAGATAGCTTCACCAGAAGTTATCATAGTATTCTAGGTATTTCTTGATTTAGTTTATGTTTTGTTTTAATAAATCATACAGAGATAGATCTGCTGTACTAGACACCATAGATTTCTAGATCAGGGATCAAACAGAAAGGTTGTGCTAAATTGGTGGCCGTACAAAGTCCGTACAGGTCCGTACAGATCCACGTAGGTACCGACCACGGCAGGCAGAGAGCTTCCAGTGATCGACATCGGTCGACTTTGGACTGACGACGGTAGAAATTTGACCGGCAGTGACCGATGTTGGTGATATATCGACTGACGACAGCATTTGTGTGTTGACACAGAAAACCTGAGACTTCTAGAATTGCAAGTTTATTCCCAGTTTGCTTGAATTTAGGGTTTTAAGACCATATCTATAATATTCTTTGATTTGCACATGAGAGGACTGTATTTGTACTCATCTAAACTAGTGATAAGATTTTTGATCTGCTATTGTAAGATTTACTATGGTTATTGTTTATCTGTAATTTGAATTTATTTTGCAAAAAATTGGATCTTTGATCAGAGATTTATAGTTTATATATTCCCAATTGGTTGGGGATATTACAGTGGTATCAGAGCTAAATCCTACCATCCTGAGGGTGTGACGATCTTATGCAGCCATAAGAGTTGGGACCGCACAGGTATAACACACGCAGTAGAGCCTTGCTTGAAGGTACCCAGTTGTTAGATCAGCAATAGATTATCATGAGTGACAGACGTGAGGGTAGCCCACCCAGGGGCATAGGTATGATGCTGATCAGGGCACCAGAGAATTTCACTTTGCTATGATGACAAGTCAATAATAGATGAATCAGACACTACAGGCACTCATGACTATGATAAGGGGTATGAATGCATCTGATGGATAGATCGGGGACCAAAGAGATGATAGGAGTGCTATGGTTAATCAGAGACCACAATAGACTCACTCCAGAATAGCTAATAGACCTACACGCCCTACATTTGTTCAAGAAGAACCAGAGGCACCAGGAGAGGAGGAGGCAGGGAATTCCCCATTTGCAGATGTTTACATGGCTGTAAATGATGAGTGGGACTTATTACCTCTTCATATTCAAGAGAGAACAACCTTTGATCATTTTGTCAATCTGAGGAGAGAGCACTATAGATTGGCTAGACAGGACAGGAGACCTAGAGTCCAATTCAATGAGCTAAAAAAGGCTACTGGTAAGCTTTCTTTGACTACCTTTGACGGCAGTGGCAAGATGACAGCGCAAGCTTGGGTTCATAAGCTTGACACCTTTTTGGAATTGAGACCAATGTCAGAGATAGAAGCCATCAAATATGCCACTTTGCACTTGGATGGAGTAGCACATGATTGGTGGTACCATGGTATGGTAACACTTCAGCATAACCAGGTGACAGAGTATCAGGACTTTGTGGAAAGATTGGTTGAGCGGTTTGACAGGAAGGATCCCAAGGTTTACTTCTGAGATTTGGCATAGTTGAGACAAATAGGTAACTTGGAGTCCTTCATTGGTGAGTTTCAGAGATTGGCAGTCATGGTACCCAATATTTCCGAGCGTAGATTGGTAGTTCTCTTCATGGAGGGATTGACAGAGCCATTGAGAGGGTGGATCAAAGCCTTTGATCCTCCTTCATTATAGGTAGCTATGAAGAAGGCGCGTAGTATGGAGATGGCAGCCCCATCCCATAAATTTAACTTCAAGGGTACTTCTTCATCTAGAGACCATAAGTGCTCCAACACAGATACAGAGAGACCGGATTTTAACATAGATAAATCAGGTGTAAAGAATGACTCAAAGGCCAATCCAGCAGCACCACCTTTGGATCGTGCAGTGATTAATGATCTACATAGGAAGAAGCTTTGCTTCTACTACAAAGGTCCATATGATATCCATCACGATTGCCCTTTGAGGCCTAAGGGCAAGGCAAATCGTGTGATGTGGGCATATTATGAGGATTTTGATTCAGAGGATTCTGAATAGCAGCATAGTTCTGAGGGGACAAAGGCAGAGGCTTCAGGGCCTAAGGTAGAGGCAGAGTTAGAGCTTCACATATAGGAGGCACGCCTATCCAGCATTCAGTCGGATGAGTCATTCAGAATCCGTGGAGTTTTGGCAGGGCAGAAGGTTATCACCCTTCTTGATACAGGAGCCACACATAATTTCATAGATGCTAGATTTGTGGAGAAGTGTGGACTCAATACAGAAGATTTTGAGGGCATCAGAGTTAAGGTAGCCGATGGTCACACTCTTAGGTGTGAGCGTATGATTAGAGACCTCCCATTGCGCTTGAACAACTATGAGTTCAAGGTCGATTATTATGTGGTAGACATGGGTGATATAGACTTAGTATTGGGTATGAAGTGGCTTCATTCCTTTGAGGAAGTTACTCTTCATCTCAAGGACATGGAGGTTTGCTTTAATGTTGATGGGAAGACACATATTCTTAAGGCAATACGGGGCAGCAGCTTCAGATATATGTTTTTTCATCAGATGGAGATTCCTACGCCACCTGACATGATAGAGTGCGATGATGAGTGCACATTGGCACCAACACAAGAGAGATATGGGGACAAGCTTGGTCTTGAGGTGAGTGTAGTTCAGGAGTTATCACATGTGGTAGAATCTCAGCGTGCTATTACAATCGGTTCACAGGTTGATATGACTCTTTCTAGCCTTCACAATCTAGATTTAGATGTTATTCAGGTACGGAGTTTGCTTGAGTTGCTTGCTAATTTTCATTTATGGATTGGATGTTGGGGTGCTTATCTTAGTACTAGGGATGGACATGGCATGGAGTTTGCATTGATTGACAGCAGGGCAGGTCATGACTACATTTGGGATCCAGGTGGATTGATGGGTGTATCATGCAGCGATTGCTTGAGGGCAAGCAATTTCAGGAGGGGCAGATTGTCATGTCCCCTTTTCAATTGACATGTTCTGAGTTCATGGTTAGCCTATTATGCGATCCTCATAGGCTAATATGAGGGTTAGAGGGTCTTGATGGAGATTGGAGTGGCTTCGTTTAGCGGAAATTTTCTAGTTGGCTTTTGTTTGGGCTCGATTGGACATGTATTAAGGGAGATATTAATATTTGATTTATTTAATCAAATATTAATTATTTGGTCTAATTTTAAATTAGAAACCCTAATTCTAATTTAAGAAAAAAAACCCTAATTAGGGCAAGCATATCTTTTGAGGGTATAAGGGTTTCTCATGGAGGCCATTGTGATTATGCATAGATTATTGATTATTGAAAATTGAAGAAATTCTTCTGTGAAGACTGAGCCAAGGGTTCCAGAATTCCATTGCAGTGGAGAACGTCAACTCTTCATTGTGTGTGATTTAGAGGCTGTGACATATCAGCTGATTTATTGCCAAATTGAGAGATAGCTTCATCCAAAAGTTATCACAGAGGTATACAGATTTGAGAGATAGCTTCACCAAAATTTATCACAGTATTCCAAGTATTTCTTGATTTAGTTTATGTTTTATTTTAATAAATCATACAGAGATAGATCTGCTGTATTAGACACCGTAGATTTCCAGATCAGGGATCAAACAGAAAGGTTGCGCTAAATTGGCGGCTGTACGAAGTCCATATAGGTCCGTACAGATCCACGTAGGTACCGACCATGGCAGGCAGAGAGCTTCCAGTGATCGACATTGGTCGACTTTGGACCGATGACAGTAGAAATCCGACCGGTAGTGACCGACGTCAACGATATATCGACCGATGACGGCATCTGTGTGTCGACACAGAAAACCCGAGACTTCCAAAATTGCAAGTTTATTCCCAGTTTGCTTGAATTCAGGGTTTTAAGACCATATCTGTAATATTCTTTGATTTGCACAAGAGAGGACTGTATTTGTACTCATCTGAACTAGTGATAAGATCTTTGATCTGTTATTGTAAGATTTACTATGGTTATTGTTTATCTGTAATCTGAATTTATTTTGCAAAAAATTGGATCTTTGATCAGAGCTTTATAGTTTATATATTCCCAATTGGTTGGGGATATTACATTAGATTAACCTTGTGTTGTGTTTAAGTCATTCACTTGCAAGATTTTACTTCAAGAAATTTGTATGATGGGTTATGATGTCTTCTATAACCTAACTTAACTCCGTGCTTGACCTCATAGGATATCAAAATTAAAGTAGTATTTTATGACTCATCACAAGATGTCAAATTTTAGACTATGACTCAAAAGGATAGGTATCCACCTCATTGGGATCTATAATGACTTATATATTCATCATGCTCCATGAAAGACACCTAGAGAAAATCTATCAAGCTTATGAGCTAAATAGAACCATCTAAAGAGCTCATAAAAGAACTAGCCATTTGAATTTAAATCTAGAGGTTACGTGTCAAGATTTTATTCCTCATGAACAAGCTTAATCAGATATGATTATCCCTCTATAGTGATGCATGTCCCATTTGGGTTCATCTAAGATCGATGCATGTCCATACCATGTAGCATCCATCTGAAGCTCATGAGATCTTTCAAGGTAGAAATATTGTTGCATTTGAGCTATTTGATCTAAATTTGATGATGTATAACTATTTGAGGCTCTTTTTGAGAGCAACACTTAGTAGAGGAACAAACAATAGCATGTGAAAGTAACACATGTTACCTTTGGACTCATGTGATGATATCACAAGTCATTCTTGTGAATTTGTATCCTAAGATAAATCAGATCCCTTTAGAAAGTGATACATGCACTCTTTGGGAATATGTAATGATGCCATGTGTGACTCTTATACTACTTCTATCTAATATCATCAAAAATGCCTCCAAGAAAGGTATATGTCTCCATGTTAGCCACATGATTATCACCAAGTTTTTAATAGTTGTGTAAATCATTTTAATGATGACACCTACAAAGGGTAATCCATAATTACCTATGAAAGTGATATTTGGTAAAGAATAGCTTTGATTACTTAAAAAAATGACATGTAACACTCCCATAAAAACCCAAAATTAAAATATTTCCTAAGTGTTTTCCATGAATTAAAATGTGCCACATATCATACTTTGAACTAACTAAGTAGCTTAGTCATATTCAGACCCCATGAATGCCTAGTTGGGTTTGAGGTAGTATTCCACTTATCAAAAGGTTAAAATATTTAGCTTTAAATCTAAAATTGATGGTAGATAAAATTAAAATTAGAAACAAATTTGAATTATAATTTAATTAAATACCAAAAACAATAGGTCAATGTGTTTTGAATGCAAAGTTGATAAGCTTTCCATTAATATGGCATGAACTAGGATCACCATCAACATTGCATTAATTAAAGAAATATTTCAAAATGCTACTCAACTTGGATATTATTACCTACATTTTTATTTGAAGGTATACGCCTTTGATCTCCCTTGCTATCTACATTCTCACAGTATGACAAAGCTCAAGTTATTCATAGATTACACCCTAACCACCATTATTGGAGCTTAGAATTTGGAAAAAGAGATACAAAAGGATGTTTTTTAATACCTAGGATATTGTAGAGATGGAAAAGGTATGTCCCTCCACTCTAGATAAGATCACTTATTTTAGGAATGATGACTTCTTTTTCTAGTATGGTACTTCAATTATGTTCAAGGACACTGAATTCATTATCATGGAAATATATTTAGGGGACATGAATTACAATATCATTTAATTTAATGTATAAGTAGATAGGGTAGTTAATGAAGTTGAGAAAATATTGCACATAATTTGATTAGCTTTATACCTCATTAACATTAATGTTGTCAGTCTCCACAAGATCATAGCTAAACCAAAGGTCATGTCATGTACAAACCTAGTTTATGAAATATTTGGAAGGTTAATGTGTGAATATGTTCTAATTAAATCCATATCATAAGGGATATCCATTGATTTCATCATAGGGTCAAACTTTGAAAGATATTATGAGCTCCCCTCTCCATATATTGAGTACACTTAGGTTGTCATTGATAATTGGTATGAGGTGCACTCCCCTGAGAAGGTCTTGGCTACATGGGTGATTGACCCAACTAGATGTGTCTTCATTAATGACCAAGGGAATATACATATCCATCAATTCAAGAAAGGATTCATGATCAACCTTACTCTCCTTAATAAGGTATTTGGCAATCTACATATTAGCTACATGGACATAGGGACCCTTCCATTACTTTAGATCATCTTAGAAGACTAGTAGATTCTCAAACTTGGAGAGATATTAATAAATAATTTAGTGTATGTAATGAAGGAAACTTGAAATAATGAATCCTAATTATTCATGATGAGTTTTATATTAAGGTAAAAGTAGGTTTTGAAGGGGTCCCAAAACCCTTTACATCAAAAAGAAAGATAAACCATTAAGCACAACCAGGTTTTAAAAGAACCTGAAACTAGTAAAACGACTAAACCAAGTTTTACAGGGACCTGCTACCAATAGATGTGACTAGATAAAACTATCGTTAAAACACTGGAAGGAAAGTTAACAGACTGAAGTAGTAACATGAAAAACCTCCCAAACCAGTAACCAACAAACCAGTGAAGCACCTAGTTTACCAACCCAAAAAACTAGTCAACATAAGGGAACATTAGATTTTCCTTTTGAATTGAGGTTTTTTTTACACGACCAAAGATTCTTATCTAGAGGTGGGACCAAAGGCATAGACTTCTTCCTCTTAACTACTGTCCATCCATCCTCTAACTTTTCTACCTCAGCAACCCATGCCTCAGAAGACAATGATCCATGGAACCCAGGGGACACAAATGCCGCAACAAACTCCTTATGAGAATCAGACAAAGTCTGGCTCCTAAGAGGATCCTCCAAAATAGGGGAAGAGAATAATGCCACCTCAACCACTAGCTCAAAAAGATCACTAACCACAGCCTCCGCAGGAGCTTCAAAGGAATGTTTCACCAAAGAATCCTCCATAACCACCGGCTCAGAGTGAACAATATCCTCAGTCTCAAAAACAACCAGAACTTCCAAGGGTTGTTTAACCATGTAATGCTCAGAGGAAGCCTCAGACCACTAATAAGGTGGTCACCTAGATTTGGACTTCCCAGCATCACAACGAGCAGCAATATGACCCGTCAAGTGGCACTTCCTGCAACGAAAAGGGATACCCTCAAAATCCAACGTTTGTGTCCAAGTACCCCTTGGGGAATCCATGAAAATTGCCTCAGGAAGGCCTTTAGAAACATCCAAATCTACTAGGAAGCGTGCATAGGTCGAATGGAGAATATCTGAAGTGTCTGCATCCACAAATAAGAAATCCCTAATAGCATTTCCAATAGTTTCAAAAACTGAATCATGCCAAAGATGTATTAGAAGATTAGGGAGCTAGACCCAGATAGGGAAATTATTAAAGGATTTCGAGAGAGGATCAAAATCCATATGCCATAATTTGGCCATAAGTGGATATCTACCCTGCCAAGAAAAATTATTGTCGCATAAAATAATCTTCCTATCATTAGAGCAAAGGAACTTTGCTATAAAAAAAACCTTCAGCACACTAGAAGATATGGACATTATTTTCAATAAGTGGCATCTAGTTCTTGGAGATCCAACCATGTAGATCTGCAAGAGAGGGCCAAAAGCCATGAAAGCAAAAAATAGCAGCAAGAGAGGAAAGCTCTTCTACCATATGGAAGATGTCTTCAACTGATTCAGGATCTAGAGTTACCCTAATAGGTTTTAAAGCACTTACAGGCATAACATGAGAAGGCCCAAATGAGGCATGAGGAAGAGCATCATGTAATCTAGCTTCAAATGTATCCATGTCATCAAAAGTCCTTCCCCCAAAACCAAGACCTAAACCAAGAGTAAGAGATCCATAAGCCAGATGCGGGGCAGGAAGAGAACCCCCACCCAAAAAAGAAATCACGTTAAGGGAAACTAGAACCCTACCCCCACATGCAGAGGAAGTCCCACTCGCAGTGAGAGCCACACCAACTGTAGGAGCCACAACATCTAACTTTGAATTTTGAAGTCACGCGCGTGCGGGAGATGCAGCAGCAGCCATAGCAAAATTTTTCAGCAGGAGATTTTATTCTATCTATATAACTACTCAACTAAGCCAAAATTCATGGTCTCTTGAGTAGCAATAATTTGTGCCCCAACTATTCTCTACAATGCATATTCACCACTTCAAGAAAAATATAAAGGTGATTGTAGAAGATTTATATCTAGTTGTTTACAAATAAATCACTAAGTGTGATATGTCAAGGGTTCCCTTAGAGGTTAGACAAACACTAAAAAAAATAGGAAGTTATTGACTCTACCTAGATTACACAGCCATTCAAATGGAAGGAGTAATGGTGGCCCCCCTTAGGTTGTCAAAATATGCACCTATGAAATTAGTCAATGAAGAGATGGCTTATCAACTTTTATATGGAGTTGATGGCATCTTCAAAGATAATAATAATATAGTCCCCCACAAGACTCCTTAAAAATTGAGGAGGACTAAGATCATAAAATGACATGATATCATTGTGGCTATAATACATAGGGACTCATACCTATTACCCAAATATGAATTTCAAGCATTGGAATTTAACAATGTCATTACAAAGTACCTCTTCAAGTTTAATAAGGATGTGGAGATAGAGTATAAGCACCAAGAGGAGGTTCATGAATGGATATACAAAGATGCCATCAATGATGAGGTAGTCCTAAATAATGCAACAAAAAAGAATATTGAGCTAGAAATAAGGCTTGATAGATAGAAGAAGGAAGACATTATCAAGACTCAGCCATCACTAACACATGGAAGTATGTTTGATGTAGACTATAAGGAGGGATAAGAATAAGAGGAAGAAGAAAATGTTCCTCCCATTATGAATATACCAAGTATACCTTCACTTCTTACTACATCAAGAAGCCAACCAAGCCCATCCTAAGGGCCTACATTAATTTTTGCATCTACTATGGGAGCTACTCTCTAAAGTTTAGATCAACCTTACCCTACTATAATTGACCTTGGTGAATTGAAATAAGGAATCGAGCTCTCAAAGGAAGAACTATATGCATTAGCTTGGAGAAACATAGAGAAGGTTTACAAGATAAAAAAATAGCCTAAGACTACTATTAGAGTGATAATAGCTCCTCCAAAAACTTCTTAAGAGTCTGTTATTGCCGCTAGCACATCTGAGTCTAATTGAATTATGTGTAACATTGTCTCAACTTCATCAACTACCCTAACTACTTATACATTGAATTAAATAATATTGTAATGTATGTCCCTTGATGTTATTACTTCAATAATCAATTTAGTGTCCCTGAACACAACTAAAGTACCATAATAGAAAAGGAATTTCTCTTACATAGAGTGGAGGGACCTATGTATGGCATCTCTATAATATCCTAGGTATCAACCAACATCATTTTCTATCTCCTTATATAACCTCTAGGATCCAATAATGATGGTCAAGGCATAATCTATGAATAGCTCAAGCTTTTTCATACTAGCAGAACACAAATATCAAGGGAGATCAAAGGCATATAGCTTCAAATGTAAATGTAGGTAATAATATCTAAGTTGAGTATCATTTTGAAATATTGCTTTGATTAATGTAGCATTGATGGTGATCTTATTTCATGTTGTATTAATGGTAATCTTGCCAAATTTGCATTCAAAATAATTTGAACTATTATTTTTGGTATTTAATTACATTAGAAGTCAAATTTGGCTCTAATTTGAATTTTATCCACCATTAATTATAGCTTTAAATCTAAATATTTCCACCTTTTGACAAGTGGCATGCCACCTCTGATCCAACTAGGCATTCATGATGTCTAAAAATGACTAAGTTACTTAATCAGTTCAAATTATGGATATGTAGTACCTTTCAATTCATGGAGAGTGTTTAGGTAACCTTTTAGTTTTGATTGGTTATTGGAGTGTTAAATATTACTTTTTTAGGCAATCAAAGATATTATTTGATAGGTATCACTTTCATAGGTAATTTTGGCTTCCCCTTGCCAGGTGTCACCTTCAAAAGGCTTTAAATAACTACTAATAACTTGGTGATAATCATGTGGCTCACATGGAGACATGTGCCTTTTTCAGAGGCATTCTTAAGGATCTCAAATAGAAGTAGTGAAGGAATGACACATGGCATGATCATGTAGGTCTAAAGAGGATACACATCATTTTCAAAGGGGATCTAATTCATTTTAGGATATAGCTTCACATGAATGACATGTGGCATCATCACAATAAGGAATCAAGATCTTAATGGAAAAACTATAGGCATTGGATGGGAGAAATATAGAGAATATTTATAATAGAACGAAAGTGCCTAGGACTACTATGAGAGGGGAAATACCTCCTCCAATAACTTTTCAAAAGACTACTTCTGCTACCAACACATTTGAGGCTCTTGATTCAAGTAATTTCACATTACCTTCTTCCCCAATTACAATGGCTTCTACTTCCACTTCCATTTTTTCTCCCCCCACTATTACCCCTCAATTGCATTCATTATCTTATGCTACTACAACACCTTCTACCTAGTCCTTAATGGATACTAGCATGAGCCAAGATGGTACCTCCTTTAGATTCACCTTCCCCTAGTTTTTTCCTCATACCACCGCACATATGGCTTCCTCTCAAGTAACCAAATAGGTTCCTCACTTGTTATAGGTTCCTATGTGCTTGTGAGACCATTTAATCTCATTTATAAGCAATTCACCTTCCAAAAACTACTCAATATTACCATAAATGCTAAAGTGAGTGTGCATCCTAAGTTGCCTTCATTTGTTCCTAATATGGGCCCTATTAAATCTCTATTTAACACACTTGGGAAACTAAACCCAACAAACTTATACATCCCTATTGTATCTTTGGCCTCTTCCTCTACCCAAAAAACCCTATTACATCCATCTCCAACACAACCAACACCTATTTCTATACTAAAAGACTTTTAGAGAGAGGCATCAGATAGTCCTCTTTGTGCCCTAAATTATCATGAGATTTGAGGCTACCATAGGCATGATGAAAAGGGTAATAAGAAGGTAGGTTGAGCATCCATGGTCAAGCTCAACTATGATCTATGAGAGTGAAGATCCCCTCTTCACTTTGATTAGGAAAAGTAAATATAGACTTAGATAGGTGAATGAATATGTAGAGGACCTTGTATCATTAGTTCAAGCCTAGGTAGATTCTATAATTGCCTTGATAAAGGGGATGTAGTAGGAGTTGCAAAGGTTAAAGGAGCAAGCATTTCTAATAGTACCATATGGCACTATAATTCAAATAATAAACATTGTCATCAATGTTTTCAACCTATATAAATTCATGAAGATGAGGTAGTAATATGGGGTCTTATAATCCAAGGTGGTCATTAAACATGACCAAAATCTTGCACTTTATGGTGCCAAGTTGGAAAAATGGGTTAGAATTATAAGAATCAATAATTTTCCAGACCTCAAGGTTATACCACTTGAGGATATCATTCCTACATAGACCATCATGATGAATAGGAGAAGGATTTTAAAGAGATGGACTAATTATGTCAAAGATACAACTACATCCTTGGATAAAATTGAATTCAAGATTTCCTTGCTGTTGAAGGATGCGATGGTTATTGGGGTGACCAAGCCTATTGTCACCTTCATGGATGATTAGGAATTTAGGGACCCGATGAAGGTGTTTGTAGCCAAATTCTAGAAAGACAATTATAGTGCCAAAATGGCTACTAAGGTGATGAATATTGTGTCATTTTACAACTAGAGGTTTGAGAAAGCAAAGGCCATTAAAGAAGCATTGAGGCATGTTCTTTCAAAACATGGGAAGCTCATCTACGAGATACCTAATGTGTTTTTTCCCATGATCCTAGATTTCACCTAGATAGATTAAGATTACTTAGCTTACATAGAAGTTTGGATAAAGGAATAATCAAAGAAGAAATAGAGGCAACAATAGCAAGCTAGCCGATAGTCTCCTCTAGGACCTTAGGGAATAGTCCACTATGTCTTATAAATTTTAATTAAGAATATTCTATTGTAATGCATAGCATTTTATCCACTTGGATATGTTTGGGTTCCTTTCATGGGCCCACTTGAAAATATTTAGTCAATTTTAAAGCCTATAGATAGGGGTATTCACCCTCATTTGTAAATCAAAATACAGTTGTTATAAGAATTAATGTAAAGGAGCCAAGAACTTGAGAGTTTGTCTAAGTGATTTACTGTATGTGTTTTATGATTTATATTTCTCATTCTTTTAGATGACTAATGGTTTCCTATTTATCATGAACTTGACAATATAATTCAATATATGCATCTAATAGTTTGAGTTTGACACTAGGTTGGCAAATCTCATAGTATATTTATTTTGTTTTCATCTTATTTACAACTAAATGTTCTTATGCAATTTAATATGGATGAGTAATCTTTATGAAATATATGTTTTTAGGTATATTCATTCTCTTTCCTTTGAATCTTTAACCACATTTATTTATCTTTCATATTGTGCAAGGGCTGGTGAATGTTAGTTTCATATGTTTTTGGTCTTAGAAGTTGTAAGAATTGGTGTCTTTGTACATTTGAAGCAAACCTTATTTTCTTATTTACCCTACTTACCATTTGGATCTAACCATGAGTCAGTTTAGCTTAGTCCATTCTATAAATACACATGGTTTGTTTGTGTTTGGGAAATAATTGGAAAAAAATTGGAATAATTTTACAAATATTAATAAGAATAGAGTGTCACTATGTAACATCTGTTATCCCTATAGTAGGGTCTACTTTTAGAATTATAAGTGGTGACCATATATCTGATATTTGTGTTATTTCAAGTATTAATTGTGTTATTTTGAGTAGTAATTGTGTTAACAACTCAATCCCCAAGTATTTCAAGACTTAAAAGTGAGTTTATTGCTTTCCCCTTATTCCCTAGTGGCATAGGAAGCATGTTAGGTGCATCAACACCATCATTATCAAAGAATAAATATAATTTCAACCCAATTGACTAAATTCCACCTCATGATGTGTAGTTTTTATACCAAGTCAATGCCCCACATAATTGTCCTAAAGTATCATGAAAATAAAATAATTTAACCACATCATGGCCCAAGAAATTAAAGTCAAGAAAAAAATAAATGTTAAAGAGTCCAACAAAAGTGGGTGGACTAAGTCCCACACAAATATTCATTAAAATATACATGGAAAGAACAAGGATTCAACCAAACACACACCACACTCAAATAAATAATCAACCAAACCAATGAGTCCATCAAATAATATCACTCAAATGACCATCAAGAAAGTTATAATCACACTAGAATCAAATTGAGGAATGAAATATAAAACATATCATTCAAAATTTAAAATCAAGAGTAAGTCCCACACAAAACATTATGGATTTTGTGACTATGAAAATAACACAAAAGATCAAAGAATGATCATGAGATTCAAAACAATCCAAATGAAAAGGACTTAGAGGATGACCAATGGATTTATAATATCTATCATATCTAATTTTACTTGTCATAATATCATATGTCTACTCATTAACCTCTTTATCATACTCATGTTGATAAATTTCTCTACTAATCCTAGCTCATTAACCTATCCATGTAGTCACCAAATATAACATCAAAAATATATGAATAATGTACACATATCTAGGAAATGATTTAAATTTTGAACTTTACATAATATTATAATAATAAATTTAATTAAAAAGTAAAATATTAATCCATTACTCATGCACATAAATTAAAATCAAAATCAACATATGTATTACTAAGTCAAAGGGCTAAAAAATTCAAGTAAAACATCCTATAAAAATGTCTCAAAAACAACTTAAATGCTTCAATTAATTGGGTTATGACACTAAGATAATTAACACAACTTAAATGATCTTGTGTAAGAGGAGTAACTATATATGTCATATTATCCTATGAAATTGATTGTATAGTAGTAGAAACATGTACTTGTGTTTATTTTATAACATGATGAGATATTTGTAACAATAGATTAAGATATGATATTTTAAATAATTTATATTTGGAATCCATTATAAATCTTTAATGTTATAGGAATTGAAGTGTTAATTATCTAATAAAGTTAACTACTTTACTTGGAAATGTATGCATAAAATAAATATTTGTAGGATTTATAAATGATTGTATATAATGATTCTAAATAATTAGAGTCACTATCTATGTATAATTATCTTAAATAGTTGAAATAACTAACTATGGTGGTGGTGGGGGTGGATGAATAAATTCTTCTAGGTGATTAGGATACTCATATGAAACACTTGAAACTATTATTAACCAACTAAAACATATATATTTGACATACCTATGTACTAAATATGTTAGTACATGAAGATCACATATCTATGTGCATCCTAATAACATTTCAAATGTCCATGTAATCGGTAAAACTAATAAAAATATATCAATTAGTCCATGTAATTGATAGAACTAATAATAATATACCAAGTACTATAGGGCATACCTTAAGAGGTAGCATAATGAATATTAGCAGGTGTTGTTCCTTTACATATAATCATTTCATTATCATTATTGTATCCATTTAATGATCATGTGCATATCCAAAAACATGAATAAGTTTCATTTTAAAAATGTTTTCACTTAAACCATTTTCTACCATGATTCTATGTATAGGTTATGAATAAATTTATGCTAATATAAATAATGATGTATAAGTAGATCATCATCCAAATTATCACTATCATCAAATGTAATTTTCTGTCATTGTATGTATGCACTTATAAGTTTACCAATAACACCATCCAATGGGTGATCTTGTGTTGATGGATGAGAATGTGTATTGTATGTAATATTTACCATGATAGTATCATTAGTCTCTATTTTTTCATGATTTGGAAGTGGATTGAAAAACATTGTAAAATTTAAATTTCCTTTTGGTTGTGATATTCAATCTTTATTAGGTTCATTAAGATAAATATTGTTTTCATTAATTTTATCTTGTATCTTACACCTTATGTTAAGTAATCTATTTTTATAATGTCCAATACAATAATGATAATCACAATATGAATTTATATCATATCCTCTATATGTAGTTTCAATCATTTTAATATTTTTTAAGGGAGGGAGAGATGTAAGGTTATCCTCTAGTAAATTTTTAAAAAATATACAATAAGGTTGAAATAATGATGAAAACTACATAATTATGGAATAGATAATATAAGTTGATAAATAGGTTGTGATACTTCATTAACTATTTTCGTTTTCCTCACTATTAGTATCTTTTGATTTAACCTTATAACTTGGTTTTATTCAAAATATTTTACCTAATGTAGTACATAATCTATATTATCCAATGTTATAAGCATAAATTCTTAACCTCTAATTGTATGGCATAACTCTTTAAATGAATTGAATTTATATAACATAGTATACACATCATAAGTTTGATTAATTTTTTATTAAAGATATATTGTATCTAATTATCATCGATAGTATTTGTTATCTTGGAGAGAATGGTATTATATCAACTCACATATTAAATTATCAGTGTATACGATCCTTGTTTATATTTTTAAATTTGATGAAAAGACATTTTCTCCGTAATATTGATCAAAAAAATATTTGCAATGGTTGGAATGGGATATTATATCATAGTTCTAAAGCATAATCCATAACACTTAATAAATATAACCTAGTTAAAAATATTTCAATAGAGTCATAGTCTAAACATGTTATGTGAAAGGTTATTAGTTACTTATTTGCATCACCTTTACCATCATAAAATGTAATATTAGGAGATATAAACCCATAGGTAAAAGATAAGATAAAATATTTGGGGACAATATATTATGAATTAATTCATGAGAATTTATCCACCAATGTGTTGAGGTTGGTCACTGATGTTAAGTTGTCATTGATGTCAAAGAGAGCATAAGATACTAGTTCATTAATTAAAAATAATTTTTGTTTGATACATTGATGGTATGGACATGTTGCATAGACCCTATGAGGTGTTATGAGTGCTTGGAGTGCTTATGAAAGTGAACATAATTCATCAAACTGTCTAGGTTCAAGTAGTCATCTTGGAAGATAAGGTTGAGTAAGAAATTTTATGACATCATATTTCACACATGTGAAGGTTTCAAGAGTAGATTGATATATGGATGGATTAAAATATGAGAGGTGATCATACGGTTAAAATTTTAGGTCATGAGGTTGAGCATAGCAAAATTTATTAAGGTGAAAATTAGGATTCTCATTTAGAGTTCAATATGTTCCCATACTTATCCAATTTTATGATATCAAATATTAATGATGAGCATTCAATAAAATCAAATATATAATGTCAATAAATTAATATAACTAGATAAGGATCTAATAGAGAACATGTTTTTTTCAAATAGAGATCAATGATGCACATGAAGTCCATTTATCAAATGTTCCTAAGATTGCACATACTTATGACATGTGTCTCAATCTTGATGAGTTGATAGAAGATCAATGGCACATGGTTGTTAGGTGGAGATTGATGGTGTGGTTTGAGTCAAATAGTCAATATGCATAGAAGGCACACAAATTTTCCAAGTGGCATGAACTCGGAAGCAAGGATCAAAGATCAATGGTGAGTGCTGCAAAGTTAAAGACAAGAAGCTCACAGGGAGCTTAACAAAGTGTATTTGTTCAAAGTTACCAAGGGACACAATATGATGACAAATGTCAAATGTTTTGTATTTACATAGTGACCATTGAAATTTGAATATTCAAATTTGTGAAGAAAAATAAATATGTAGTGTTTGAGCTATAACTTTTGATATATGCAAAATTTAATAATGGTGTAAATGGAAAAGTTGTAGATAAATTCAAGATGCTTCAAAAAAATTTACTATAAGGTTTAAATTTTTATAAAATTATATATATTTAGCATCAAAGTTGACTATTTATTTGTTCATGGTGATACTATGTACTATATTACTATTTGAGTAGATTGTGCTTTAGCAGAAGAGTGTTTTGGTAGGACTAATCACCTAAAGATGTCTTAGAGGTCATATGGAGTAGAACCATGTATTTTAAAGTGATATTATGTTCTTTTTTTTCTCAATGAAGTTATAAAAGGGTAATAGGTCTCCATGAGACCTATAATGTCTAATAAGGCCTAACTAAAAGGCATAGCTTCTTAAGTATGACCCATGGGTGTTATAGCTGACCTATGATAATGAATTTGAGATATGTCTTAGCATGATAGAAGTATTAAGGATTAATAAAATTATTATGGCTGACCTATAAGTTGATATTCATGAAGACTCTATAGAAGTGTGAAGACCAAGGTAATGGTTTCTAAACTTAATATGAATGTGTTGAGAGAGTAGAAGATAGAGATGAAGGAAAGATATTAGAGGGAGTGTGCTGAGTGGATGGATTAAAGTATAAATTATATTAAGGATGAGTAAATAAGCCTAGAATGATATAAAATGGGTTTTTGGATACATTGGTTGTGTGAGCAAGTTTGAGTGTGTATGAAGAGTTGAAAGAAAGATGTTATAAATTATTTCTCAATTAGATTGAAAGGTAATCAAAGTTTTGGAGATATTTATTTCATAGGTGTTGTGTGGATGCTCAACATCTAGAACAAGTGGCTTTTTATTCATATTTAGGGGTGGGTGATCATTATGAAGTGGGTGCTTCACTAAAAAGTCTCATATTTTTAATCATATTATAAGACAATTAGTCCATGTGTTTGTAGGCTTAAGAGTGGGTTTTATTACCCAAGAGGGTTTCCCATGTAGATCTTGTGTTATGTATGTAATATTGCATCATATTTCTTAATCATTTTTATGAACATCTTATATTCTTTATGAATGTTTATGGTCATTGATTAAGAATTTTAAAGGATTACAATTGAATTTTGAAATATATTTCATCACTATTTTACCCCTAGTGATTATACCTCCAACAATTGGTATCATATTAGTACCTTCATTACAAGTTTAACCACTTAAAGGTGGTCTAATGTATAATATGACAAGTTAGCAGATGCATGGATTCTCTATAAAACAAACCCCATTGTTCAATGGGTCAAATTATGCTTTAATGAGTACAAGTATGAGGACATACATGAAGGCTCTAGGGTTTGATATTTGTAAATATATAATGGATGGTTATACTACACTAACTACTCCAACTAATACTACTAAAAATAAGTTGAATGAGAATAATTAAAAATCTATGAATGATATCATTTTTGTATATCTAAAGCTGATTTCACCAATGTGATTCATTGCAAGTCTACCAAGGAAATTTTGATAAAATTATAGACTATTTGTGAGGGATACTCAAAGGTAAAACCAGGAAAGTTATAGACCTACCAAAATAAATTTGAAGGTCTTAAAATGAAGTAAGAAGATACTATGACATCATATCTTCTAAGGGTTGATGAGGTTGTAAACATGACCAGAGGTATTAAAGAGGTGATGTAATCTACTATAGTACAAAAGGTATTGAGGACTCTTACACTCAAGTTTAATTCAAAAATTTCTATTATAGAATATAGTAATGATCTCACTCAGATGAAGATGGATGAACTGCATGTCATTCTTATTGCCTATGAGATGAGAGTTGATGAGGATAGACCTCCTAAGAAGGAAGCAAACTTCAAGGTGATCAAGGAGACAAAATCTAAGAAGAACAAGTTAATTCTTGAATATTTTTATCTTAATGAATATCAACTTAAATCCATGATTACAATAAGATTTAATGTAGGATCAAGTGTGAAGGAAAACTTCCTTTTAAATGTTTTTCATGTGGTAAAGTTGGTCATTTTGTAGCTAAATATTTAGACAAGTTTGAACTCAAAGAAGCTTATAAAGAATCTCATGAGGATTAACACAATAAATCTGAGGGTCTTAGAAAGTATAGAAAATTATTCAATAATAAAAATGGAAAGAAGGAATCATAAAAAAGTAGTAAGAATGTTTAACATGAATAATATAGTAACTCATCTATAGAAGAAGAAGTAGACACATCTGACAGTGATGATTCTTTTCATAATGAGGACAACAAGACATTATTCATGGCTTTTAGTGATGATGAAGGTGAAAGTTTTTTAAGAAGAGATTTCTTTGGTAGAGATAGATTATATGAAGAAGATGGTAAAGTCACTCTTGAAGATAAATATTTAGATATTATGTAAGAAATGAAGATACTACAAAAAGGAATAGAAAACAAGATTTTTTAATCAAATCCTATGAGGAACAAATTGGAATTCTAAAGGAAGGCTAAGTAATTAGTCAAGGAGCATGATGAGATCACATAACAACTTGAAACTTACATTTGTACTCTTAATGAAGAAGTAAAGAGTAAGGATAAGGAGTATATCATGTATCAATAATAGATAGAGTCTTTGTAGATGAAACTAAATCAAGATATGAGAAAATATATAGCTGATGATTTAGATAATAAATATGAATTAATGAATTCTCTTGAAGGTATAAATATTGAGTATAAAAAGAATAAGAATATGATGTCGCAAATCAAGGATTATGAAGATCAATTTAATGTATTTGAAGCAATAATGAATGATGACACTAGGGAATATGAATTTACTATCAAACATCTCAATAGTCAATTAAAAACTATATCTACAAGCCTAAAAGCAAAAGAATTTGAGTGATTAAGGTATGTTATTGAAATTAAGTTATTAAAAGATGAGTTAGACAAGACATATTTTAAGGTGAAGTCATTTATGAAATATGAAAAGAGCTCAAATGATCTTGACAATATTCTAAATAGTCAAAAACATGCTAGTGATAAATTTGGTATTGGATACAAAGAAGAAAAAATCATGTAACTCAAGACAAGATAAAATATTTGAAGATCAATCATCAATAATTAAATGAAGGTATTTATAGAATGAAGACAATTCAAATCATACAACCAAGTGCTATGAGGTTTTCAAATTTCAATGGTCAATGTTACTCTTGAAATCAATTTGGCCATAAGTCAAAAGATTGTAAAAGATCCTCAAGGAATTAATTTGCATGGAATTATGAGCAAGACAATGGAAAGCATTAAGAAAAACATCACTCAATATAGTCAACAGGTTCACAAGTAAATAATGATATCCTTTGCTACAAGTGTCAAGGATTTGGTCATATTACAAAATTTTGTAATATCTTCACTAGGGGACCAAATGATCAAATAAATAATCATGAAACTTCAAGAATCATATTATATCTCAATAATAAGGTATGTATAATATGATAAACCTAATTTGTTTCAAATGTCATGAGAGAGGTCACATAACAAGGTTCTTCAAGAATGATCAATATTCTACTTCAAAAATTATCAATCCTATCATGAAGAGGAGTCATCATGAATGGAGACCTAAGTAGGTAAATGAAAAATGGGATCAAAATGGATTATTTTCCATGATATAATAGGGAAAATTTTTAAGTATTAATAAGTAATCCTTATCTACCCAAATAGACAAGGAAATTAAGTAGGATCTTGAGATAAAAGAAAAGAATAAGGTTGAGAACTCATTCAAAGTCAATTTGAAGATGAGGAAGGAATGAAAATCAAGTAAGAGCATGGGGATATGGGAGTCTCCTAAGTTTTGGGATATTTATTCCCTCTATAACAAGTGGATGTATCTACCTATGCTTTTTAGGAGACATCTTTCATGTGTGGAAGCAAGTGTGTGTGATCTAGGTAATGATCAAAATGCCAATCAGTACAAAGGTATGTTCTCTTTAATTTAATAATATACAAAGATGTACTTGGCTAAGAGGGAGATAAATTATTTAGTTTGAGTGGATTGAAGAAGATGTTCATGATGTGAGGGGGAGCATATGTGAAGATGCTTTAATCATGATAAAAGTGTGAATATGTATTGTTGACGCTGGAAAGTGCACCCAGCGATAGGAACACGGATTCCTGCCCTCTCCCCGCAACATGGAAACCCCTCTCTCGCCTGTGGGACGGCGAAGCAGGAGAGGAGAGTCTCTAGATATGGGCTAGTTCCCTCTGATGTATCTTGTTTGTTTCAGGTAATGCAAAATATAGATATATAGGTATACACTTGGGGGGGTGAAAAGAGAAAGAGAAAAGCTTGAAAACAAACAGCCTACTCTAAAAGAGGTGATACACCAAAAACATGAGTGACCTTCCAGATCCACTCTCAGAATCAGGGGAAATGCAAGTATACTCTACACATCTGGTAGAGGGATCAGGCTGCTAAGACAAAGGGGGAGGCTATAATGGAAAATACGTCACAGAGGTTTATCGAGGTGCTGTGGAATGCACACTTGTAAGCAACTTACTCTGTTCTGTCCTTCTCAAGTATTGCTCTTCTCCTTTCAGCTGTAGAACCGGTCCCTGTAGATAGCTGGTCTATTGGTATTACCTGTGAAAGCATGAAAGATAATGACTAAACACAGATGATACTCAGGGCATACACAGCAAATCAATCCAAGATGGAGGTAAAAACTGTATTTTTATTGATTCAGGTGGGAAATTTGCAGAGCAGTGCTCTTTACAAAAGTCAGGAAGATCCTTAGAAAATGACTAAGTCCTTGTATTTATAGCAGAAGAGCCAAGAGAAGTCTCATTGAAAAGTGTGAAAACACTATTTGATGATGTCACAAGTCTGCCAAGACCATGCTGGTTGCCTCATTTTGCGTGCTGGTCTTCTCTTTTGGTGGCTGGGCAGGTTTTTTCTTGTGCACTGCAGGGGAATTTTGCCGCCCTTATAGTGGGTGGCGATTTTGCCACCCTTTGCATAAACTTCATGTAGGAATACCTATTGACGTCGGCCGATAAGCTGCCGACGACGGCAATCTTGCTGACGTCAGTTAAAGTAAGCTGCCGACGTCGGTAGAGTTATACTCTGCACGGCAATTTCCCTTTCCCTGCCATGGGGCAGGGTTTTCCATTTCACTGCCATGGGGCAGGGTTTTTCATTTTGCCGCCATGGGCGGGCTTTTTCATTTTGCCGCCTTGGGGCGGGCTTTTCTGGTTTTTGTGCCTGCCCTTGTGCTGCTGACGTCGGCGGTTCTACCGACGTCGGTCTCTGTAAGGTGCCGACGACGGCAGTATTGCCGACGTCGGCCGATGTCTTTGCTTTTCTTTGTGTTGTGGGCGGTGAATTCGCTGCCCTCTGCATTTTCTTTGTAGACGGGCTCATTTTACCTGCCTTTGTAGTGGGCAGCGAATCTGCCGCCCTCTGCATTTTTTCTGCCTCTTTTTTGACTAAGTGTCGAAACTTCATTTTTTCCCCCTTTCTTCTCTTGCGGATGTCTGAAGACTCTGTCCTTCGTTGCCTATTCTCTGCAACGGCGCTGTCAAGACCTAAAAGTGGACCTTGCAACCTGAAATGACTGGGCCTGCGAAGCAGGTGTAGGAGGTGACCGAGATTTTGCCTAAGGGGCAAAATTGGGTCAACAAATTGGCGACTCACGGGGGAAGCGTGCCTGCTATGCTTAGAACCCAGTTGCCTTACATATCCATTGGGTGCGGAGTTAGATGGTGACTTTGAAGCGAGTTCACAACAACTTTGAAGATTCCAAAATCAAAAATACAGAAATTACCCCCACTGCCAAGGGAAACACACAAGACTAAAAACAACTAATTGTGCAAACTGCACTTAGGGAAAACAGGGAAGAAAACAAGGGAAACTATGTACGGTGGAACCAAAAATTTAGTGACAATGCTTCAGGTGTATCCCGTTGACTGGGATATGCAATTCTTTGCCGTCCAACCTGGAGAGCTGGAATGCATTATGCTGCTTGCACTGAGTAATTATGTAAGGACCGCTCCAGAGGGCATCAAATTTTGCATGTTTTCCAGGCTTAGCTCTATCTTCATCCCATTTTAAGACAATGTCTCCTTCAACAAAAATCTTTGATGAAGACTTCTTGTCGAAATGCCTTTTCACCTGATGCTGGCGACTGATCATAGAGACCATGGCCTGGTTCCTTACCTCCTGGAGCTCCATTAGTTCACATAATCTGACCTCCATGCTGCTTCCTTCTTCTAGCTGTAGCTGATGTGTGAGGTCCAGCGCTGGCAATTCGAGTGAGATAGGAAGCCTTGCTTCCCTTCCATACACAAGCGTATATGGAGAATTTCCGATTGATCTTTTCGGAGTGATTCGATCGGCCCATAGAGCTGTTTTCAACTTGGCATGCCAAGTTTTCTAATTTTCTTCCATGGTCCTCTTTATAATCTTGATCAAATTTTTGTTAGTAGACTCAGCCAGTCCATTCCCCTGCGGGTAGTAATTTGATGAAGTGCTGAGGTATATACCATACCTTAGTGCCCATTCACTAGTTTTGGTTCCCAGAAAAGCCAAGGCATTATCTGAGATTATAGTGGCTGGGACCCCAAAACATGTCACTAAGTCCTCATAGAAATCCAAGACTGCGCTCTCATTTGCTTCCTTCAAAGCAATGGCTTCCACCCACCTGGTGAAATAATCCGTAGTAGTCAGGACCCACTTGTGTCTGGCGCTAGAGGGAGGGTTGATCATCCCTATGAAATCCAGGCCCCACTGCATGAATGGTTGCTCAACTTGAATGGGCTGTAGGGGCATGGCAGCCAATCGCTGCTTTCCGTCAAAGAGTGCACACTTCTGACACTTCCTTACCCAGGCATGGGTATCCTTGAAGAGAGTGGGCCAAAAATAGCCAGCTCTCATTATTTTTGCTGCTGTGGTCTTAGGGGTGAAATGGCCACCTGCTGGCCCATTGTGAAACTCAGCCAATACCTTGTCATCCTGACTGGAGTCAATGCATCTCAAGAGAACCCCAGAGAGATCCTTCCTAAATAATACTCCGTCAATCAAAACATAGGGAAGGGACTGAAGTTTAAAATACCTTCTTCCAGCCCTATCGAGACCCTGTGGACATTCACCCGTAAGAAGGAAATGCCTCATGTCCAGTGTCCAATCTCTTACGATAGCTGGTTCTTCTGCAGTGGCTACGTCATGGATCAGCAAGCTGTCTTCACCCCTTTGTCTCAAATCTGTGGCTAGCTGTTCACACAGGCCCCTTCCTCTAACCAATTTGGTGATTTTGATGTCTATGTCATACTCCATTACCTTGGTGATCCATCCCGCTCTTTTCTTGTTTAAGTCTCGATTGGTCAAGAAATCCTTAACGCCAGGATGTGGAACCATGAGATGGATCCTGCTGTTCGACAACATATATCTAAATTTCTTTAGGCTACGCACTACTGCCAAGACTTGCTTCTCTACATAGGTGTACCTGGTTTCGAAGTCCTCTAACCCTTGGCTGAAAAAGGCGAGTGGTTACTCGAGGTCATCACTGTTTGCTTGGGTAAGCATGGCAGATATTACTTCTTCGTTACTGAAGGTATAGAGATTGAGGTCTTTATTGAAGTCGAGGCTGATCAGAGCGAGAGCTTGGGTCAAAGCCTGTTTGATAGCTTCAAAGCTATCCTTTCTTGGTGCTGTCCATTTGAATTCTTCACCCTTCTTTAACAAGGAGGTTAGTGGTTTAACTATTTCAGCAAAGTTTGGAATGAACCTCCGAATGAAATTTATTCAGCCAAAGAAACTCTGCAGGGCTTTCTTGTGCTTCAGTAGGGACATCTCCAGAATGGAGCGGACTCTCTCTGGGTCAATAGACAAACCTTCCTTGGACACGATGTGGCCAAGAAGTTTCCCCTCATGAACCGCGAATACACATTTCTTTGGATTTAGGGAGATGCCAAATTCCCTGCACCTCTCAAAAATCTCCCTGAGGTGCTTCATATGTTGTCCTGCCTCTTTGGAGAAAACTGTTATATCATCGAGGTACACCAGCACGTTTCTATTTATCAAACCACTGAAAGCCATGTCCATGGCTCGCTGGAAAGTAGCACCAGCATTGGATAGCCCAAAAGGCATCTTCTGGTAGGTGAACGTTCCCCATTTAGTGGTGAAGGCTGTTTTGTATTGGTCACAGTCACACACCAGAATCTGATTATATCCCGAATAGCCATCCAGGAGGGAGAAGCGTTCGGAACCAATTACCTTTTGAAGGATCTGCTCCATGTTTGGAAGGGGATAATGATCTTTTAAAGAGACTTTATTAAGGTCTCTAAAATCGACACACAGCCTGATCTCCCCATTTTTCTTTCTAACTGGAACCAAATTAGCCAACCATGAGGAATGTTTGATCGGAAATATAATGCCAGACTCAATCAACTTGGCCAATTCTTTCTGCATAAGGAGCTCGACCATCGGGTTAACAGGTCTCTACTTTTGTGTGACAGGTTTTGCGCCTTCATCTAATTCAATGGTGTGTTGGGCGAGCCTTGGATCGAAGCCTTTCAAGTCGCTATAATTCCAGGCAAAAATATTAGCGAACTCCTGGCACAGCAGAATGAAAGCCTGTCTTTCTTGAAACATGCAGACCTTGCCAAGCGCCAGCAACTTATCCTTGAAGATTTCCACTTTTTCATAATTCCCCTCTTTGGTAGTGATGCATGCTTTGTCATCTCTTAGTTGGTCCTCTCCGTTGAAAATACTTTCAAGTGTGATCAGACCCTTAGGGAGTTTATTGTTCTTCAATTGAACAATTTGATTTCCATATTGCTGCTGCAATTTTGCCTGATTGTGGACCGCAAATTCAGCTTCCTTCTTTAGGAAAAGGGCTATCTGTTGGTCACTTTTGAAGACCTGCCAATTTGTAACATTGTCTAGAATTGAAGGCCGGACCACCACTTTTAAATGGCGTGAACTGCAACCCCTGCTTATCTCTTTTGAAACATCAAATTGGGCACCAACAGCTGCCAATCTGTCAGCCTGCTTATTTTGTTCCCTGGGGATAGAGGTAATGTTAAGAGCAAGGAAATCCTCCATCAAGTCCCAGACTCTGTGCTTGTAAGATTTCAGTAAGGAGTTCTTGGTCAGGTTCAGGCCTCTGATTTGGTTCACTATTAGTTCACTGTCCCCCAGGATTTGCAATTTTTTGATCCCTCTCTTTCTTGCCCACTCAAGTCCGTGAATCAAAGACTCATATTCTGCAATGTTACATGTGCAAGAGAAATGGAAACGAAAAGCTGAAAAGTACCTTTCTTCAGAAGGGGAGACTAACATTACCCCACCACCAGTGCCCAGTTTGCTTCTGGAACCGTCGAAATATAGCTGCCACAGGCCAAGATCTTCTTTGTTTTCCTTCATTATATTGGGCATGACGGCACTCTCTTCATGCAAGCAATAAACACCAAGGTCTGCCTCCTCAATAAACTTATAAGGATCGTGTTCAAAGTTATCGCTTCCCCACTCATCCAAGAGTAGATCTACGACTCCTTCAAGAGCAGAAGATGAGGACTTGTCTGTTTGAGAGTCTTCTGGATCAATGATAGTATAACTGACATTCGCTGCCTTGGGTGAATAGGACTCTAGGTGGTCCTTATAGAGTGGCTCGGATTCAATTTTCACTTTGGTCCCATACTTGGTTCTGAAAACCAGGTATGACCAATTTGCTGCTAGATAACCACCTATCTTGGACGTAAAGTCCCTAGACAAACAGATTGCAAAATATGGAGGAACGTCTGCTACCACTATATCTTGAGGGATTGAGAATGTCGGGCAGGCATGCAATGTTAAACTCAATCCTTTCAGGACTCCGACTGTCTTTGCGGGTGTCCCATCTAGTTGTAAGACTCCTTTGTTCATTGCTTCGTACTTTAACCCCATCTTATCAGCAATACATTTAGGCATTACTGAAGTGCTGGCCCCACTATCAATTATGCAATTATGTACTACGAAATCTCCTATGATCAAAGATACATAAAAAGGGGGAGTCTTTTCTTCTTTCCTTATCTGACCTGGAGCAGAAGGCTGCCCATTCATCATTAGGATGTTATTAGTGTCTGTTGGGATGGCCTGGTGATCTAGCTCATGCAATTCTTTCTTCAATACCTCCTTTTGTCCTGGAAGAGACAATGAATCCCATAGAGAAATGCTCACATGCAATTTCTTCATTTGATCAACTATATTAACTTGGGGACTGACTCCTTTCGCGTTTTCCTTTGGGCTGATCCCGGCTAGAGCTTTAGACTGAGGAGCTGGGGGTACAGATGGTTCACCGGAAATTGGGGCCTTTTGAAAAGGGTGTGGTGGAGGATTCGCTGCTGCCCGAGAGGAAGCCTGCACTTCTCCAACTGCTCTTCTTTTAAATCTCGTATTGGCCGCAACGTAATCAGCATGATTGCCTGCAACGCCCCCATGATTAATTACACAGAGCTCGCCCTCTTCGTGATTTATCAGGGTAGAATCCGGCTGAGTCTGATTGTTGCTTGTGTTGGTTTGAGCTGGGAACTCAAAAAATTGAGAAAAATTAGCACCCTGATTTTCCGAATTCTGAAAAAAATTCATCATGTCATTTGGGTGGACAGCTTGCTCTTGACCTTGTCCCATGTTTGAACAACCTGGCTGCTCCTACACTAGATTGTTCTATGTAGGTACCATGGCTTTAGATGACGAAGGAGGGCCTGGGTTATAATTTTGATAAGGCCTAGTTGTAGTGAGCTGCCCCTGACCTTGGTTATAATTTTGAAAGGGGGGTCTAGGGGCATGGCCATAATTTTGATAACTCTGGTTTGGCTTGTGGCTTTGAGCTTGCTGCCTTTTAAGGGCAACAAGTTCATTTGACATGCTCTGCAATAGGCCCTTAACTTCACTCAATTCATTGGATGGAATAGCAGTTGGCTTTTCAATGATAGGTAGGGGGCAATTGTAGGAGAGACTGCTTGAATTGGGGGCAGCGGTTCTAGGAAAAGTGGCATGTGAGGTCTAGGGGCGATTTTTCCAACTTGAATCAAGCAATTTTCGGCTGCAATGGCTATGTCATACGCAGCTGGCAGTATGTGTCCCCCCATAGATTGAATCATCATAGCAATGTCACTATTCAATGCTTTTAGATAGTACAAGAAAGCGTAGCTGGGGGTCGGCCTTACCAGGATGGGAATTTTATCCCAAGTCTTTTGAAACCGCGTATTGAAGTCTTGCATATATTCATGCGGAGCTCTTTTTATAGTTGTCAGCTGCTCAGCAAGAGAGAGGCCATCACTTTTTTCCCCAAAATGATCAGTTAAACGAGTGCCCAATTCGTTCCAAGAATGTATGGAATCCACAGGCAAGGTGCCGTACCAGTCGAGAGCTTTCCCTTTCAGAGACAAGGCTAACAGTCTGATGGCAATATTTTCTTCTGTTATATTATGAATATTGCAAAGGTTGACAATATTTTTTATATGCTCAACAACTGTAATAGGTCCCACTCCATCAAAAAAAGGCACATTTTTTAGAGCTATTTCGGGGATCAGATCATAGCGTGGGAGGTTTAAAGGGCTTTCACCATGAAAAGCTGCAAAAGGCAAGGCCATGGCTGGAACAGGTTGTATTTGTGGCTGAGCTGGGTTGGTGTTTCTAGCAACAGGTCTAGGAGGATTTATCAGTGGATAAGGGTGAGTTCTTCCAAACCTGAGTCTTTTAGCGGAATTTAAAGGTAGTTCAACGAACTCAAAGGGGACCCTTCTTGAAGCTGACCTGGTGGTAACTTTTGGCATAGAAGTTAAGTAACTGGTCTTAAAAAAAGAACTGAGCTCTTACCAGTGGAGTCGCCAGATGCTGGAAATCTTTGAAAATCACTGTAGCAGGACCAACATCAATCCTAAAATACTACTGTGTTAGAAACTTGATAAAATTGCAGTCCCACCGGGCGTGCCAGAACTGTTGACGCTGGAAAGTGCACCCAGTGGCAGGAACACGGATTCCTGCCCTCTCCCCGCAACATGGAAACCCCTCTCTCGCCTGTGGGACGGCGAAGCAGGAGAGGAGAGTCTCTAGATATGGGCTAGTTCCCTCTGATGTATCTTGTTTGTTTCAGGTAATGCAAAATATAGATATATAGGTATACACTTGGGGGGGGGTGAAAAGAGAAAGAGAAAAGCTTGAAAACAAACAGCCTACTCTAAAAGAGGTGATACACCAAAAACATGAGTGACCTTCCAGATCCACTCTCAGAATCAGGGGAAATGCAAGTATACTCTACACATCTGGTAGAGGGATCAGGCTACTAAGACAAAGGGGGAGGCTATAATGGAAAATACGTCATAGAGGTTTACCGAGGTGCTGTGGAATGCACACTTGCAAGCAACTTACTCTGTTCTGTCCTTCTCAAGTATTGCTCTTCTCCTTTCAGCTGTAGAACCGGTCCCTGTAGATAGCTGGTCTGTTGGTATTACCTATGAAAACATGAAAGATAATGACTAAACACAGATGATACTCAGGGCATACACAGCAAATCAATCCAAGATGGAGGTAAAAACTATATTTTTATTGATTCAGGTGGGAAATTTGTAGAGCAGTGCTCTTTACAAAAGTCAGGAAGATCCTTAGAAAATGACTAAGTCCTTGTATTTATAGCAGAAGAGCTAAGAGAAGTCTTATTGAAAAGTGTGAAAACACTATTTGATGACGTCACAAGTCTGCCAAGACCATGCTGGTTGCCTCGTTTTGCGTGCTGGTCTTCTCCTTTGGTGGCTGGGTGGGTTTTTTCTTGTGCACTGCAAGGGAATTTTGCCGCCCTTATAGTGGGTGGCGATTTTGCCACCCTTTGCATGAACTTCATGTAGGAATACCTGCCGACGTCAGTCGATAAGTTGCCGACGGCAGCAATCTTGCCGACGTCGGTTAAAGTATGCTGCCGACGTCGGTAGAGTTATACTCTACGCGGTAATTTCCCTTTCCCTGCCATGGGGCGGGGTTTTCCATTTCACCGCCACGGGGCGGGGTTTTTCATTTCACCGCCATGGGGCGGGGTTTTTCATTTTGCCGCCATGGGTGGGCTTTTTCATTTTGCCGCCTTGGGGCGGGCTTTTCTGGTTTTTGTGCCTACCCTTGTGCTGCCGACGTCGGCGGTTCTGCCGACGTCGGTCTCTGTAAGGTGCCGACGACGGCAGTATTGCCGACGTCGGCTGATGTCTTTGCTTTTCTTTGTGTTGTGGGCGGCGAATTTGCCGCCCTCTGCATTTTCTTCGTAGACGGGCTCATTTTACCCGCCCTTGTAGTGGGCGGCGAATCTACCGCCCTCTGCATTTTTTCTGCCTCTTTTTTGACTAAGTGTTGAAACTTCATTTTTTCCCCCTTTCTTCTCTTGCGGACATCTAAAGACTCTGTCCTTCACTACCTATTCTCTGCAACGGTGCTGTCAAGACCTGAAAGTGGACCTTGCAACCTGAAATGACTGGGCCTGCGAAGCAGGTGTAGGAGGTGACCGAGATTTTGCCTGAGGGGCAAAATTGGGTCAACATGTATGTTATAATTTTGAATTCAAGAAGATTGATATGATGACTTGATCAAACCAAGTCATGTGTTTTGATAAGGTATTGAATATTCATGAAAGAAAAAAGAGATATTATGGGTTATATAGGTATACAAGTCTAAGGATCATAAAATCCAAAGTTTAGATTGGTGTATGTCAAAGAACATATGATATGAGATGGATCTTGATGTAAGGGGGAACTTTCTAAGATCTATGAGTAGTTTTTTAGGTCAATGATCAAGTTAGCATATTGAGGAAGAGACCCTTTGTCATTAATGTCAAAGGGGGAGAAAGATCAGAATGAATGAGTTAAAATGAGAAATAAGTCATTCTAAGGGTGTTTTGCCATTGATGACAAAGGGGAAGATTGTTGAGTTTGGTCATTGATGTTAGGTTGTCATCGATGTCAAAGAGAACATGAGATACTAGTGAATTAATGACAAAGAAGTTATTTTTGATATCTTGATGGTATAGGCATGTTGCAGATACCCTCTGGGGTATTATGAGTGGTTGGAGTGCTTATGAAAGTGAATAGAATTCATCAAAGTAGTCATATGAGTGTCTAGGTTCAAGTAGTCATCTTGATAGACAAGGCTAAATAAGAAGTTTTATGATGTCATATTTCACACACGTGAAGTTTTAAAGATTATAATGATATATTGATGGATTCCCCTATTATGAGATATGATCATATGGTTCAAATTTTAAGTCATGATGTTGAGCGTAGAAAAAGTTATTAAGGTGAAAAGTTAGCTTCTCAAATAGAGCTCAATAAGTTCCCATACTTAGCCAAGTTTGTGATATTAAAGATCTATAGTGAGAATTTAATTAGATAAAATATATAATGGTGAGCAATTAATCTGACCAGATAAGGATCTAATGGTGAGAAATTAATTTGACCAGATAAAGATCTAACAGAGTTCATGATCATGTCAGATAGATATTATTAGCATGCATGAATTTAATTTATCAAAGGTTCCTAAGATTACATGTTCTTGTGACATGTGTCTCAATCTTGATGAGTTGATAAAAGATCAATAACATGCATGTGTTTATACATATAGATATTGATGATGCGATTTGAGTTAAATAGTCAATGTGCATAGAAAGCACATAGAGCTTCCAAGTGGCATGATCTTGGAAGAAATGATTGAATATCAATGGTGAGCAATGCATATAGTACATTTTAGAGAATAGAAGATAGATATGAAAGAAAGAAATCATAAGGAACATACTCAGTGGCTAGACTAAAGTACATAGAAGATTGAGGATGAGCGAAGAAGCCTAGAGTGATCCAAAAGGGGTGTTTGGATACATTGCTTAAATGAACAAGTTTTCTTGTGTATGAAGAGTTGAAAGAGAGGTGTTATACTTTGTTTCTCCATCATATTGAAAGGCAATAAAATTTTTAGAGTTGTTGATTTCATAGGTATTGTGTGGATGGTCAACATCTAGAATAAGTGGGTGTTTGTTCGTATTTGGTGGTGGGTGCCTCTTATGAACTAGCTAATTTACTAAAAGGTCTCATGTTTGTGATAATATTATAGGATAATTATTCCATGTGTTTGCAAGCTTGAGAGTGGGTTTTATTCCCCAAGAGGGTTTCCCACATAGATCTTGTGTTATGTATGTGATCTTGCATCATATTTCTTATTCATTATTATGAACATCTTGTATGATTTATGAATTCTTGTGGTCATTGATTAAGAATTTTAAAGGATTGAGATTGAAGTTTGAAATATCTTGCATCATTGATTCATCCCCCTCTCAGTGATTGTACCTCCAACACAATGTACTTAAGAATTATCATGATAAAATTATAACACCTTATCATCCATAACTATAACAATATATGTGAAAAATTATGTAATAGGCACATATACTTATGTCACATGAGTATCCATTATCGGATGTACATATGTTAAATTTGTAGGAATAGGCATATTAACTTGAGAAAAGAAATTTCCTTTTCACCCACACCTTTGGTGGGCATCATATATAGCCAATAATGTAAATATGTTAATACTAAGACAATATTAGTATAAGCACCTATTAGAATCACCAAATCTAAAAGAAAAATATAATAAATTGAAGGCTTGTGGATTCATGCCAAGATATCAAGTTAATTATATTGAATATATGTCATCAAAAATATTATAAAGTTATACTTATTAATTTCCATTTTTATCATCCATAGTACTTGTTTCATAGGCATTTTTGGATTCAATATTCATATAATATCCATTGAGGATGTAGTTTATCTGCTCTAGTAGTGACCACATAAACCAAGAATGTAATATAATATTTGGGAGAATAATGGGAGTGAGGGGACAAAAGGATTCATGCATTGCCAATGTTTCCTAGTGGTAATAAGATGCAACTCACATTGAATATTAAAAATAATATTAATTATGGAAGGCTAAATATTATTCATTATTAATTTCAGAGGTATTAGTGTTCAAATATTTAAACCATAGAGTTACATAGTTGCTATAGATTTTTCATATTAAAGGATAAATTTAATGATTTAAATAATATATTGAGTTATAAAATAAAATATATCCATGATATCTATGAGTAATTTGTGAATAAGATAAAATTAGAAATCAAGAATGAAAATCACATTTATATATAGAAATATGAAACCCTAAGAGAAGACTTAGGATTTGTGTATGGTCACTATATAAATGATTTCACCAATATGTTTTAACTTACTTTTCATTATGTTGAAATAATAAGATATAATTAAAAACTAATTAGAATTATGTGAAATATATTAATAAACATAGATATGAAAGTAAAGGTAGAATCTAATTTTACCAATTGTACTTGTTATAAATATAAAATAGCTAAGTGAATAATATAATTATAGTGAAATTATATTTTATAGATATGAAATTAAATGTAGGTGTCATAAAAGGCATAATGTAGGATTATTATTTTATCAAATTAGGAACAATGTCTCTCTTCTTACTATGATAAAATCACCATCTTTTAGATGATATTGATTAACAATGCATATAGTACATGTTTAATTATTCTGATTGGGTTTTGCTTCTATATTTACATATAGGCAAATATACCTACTTGTAAACCTTACATGTGTGATATCTTTAGGAGATATTTGTGGATGTAATTATATAAAAAAAATCATTAACTTTTAAAATTTATGTCTACTTTTCACATATGTTTAGGTGTATAAAATAGTAAGAATTATGGGTTGAGATTACCCAAACCACTCCTAAATTAATACTTCATCATTTCCTAAATATCCAATACTAGGAAGAGTAATTTAAGACTACATTTAGTTTTCCTTGTTAGGTATATGTGTGCAATAATTCTCCTTTCATGAATGAAACATATGACCTATATGTTGATACCTACAAAATGAAAAATTTAACCTAGGTTTGAGGTGATTTAGACTTCGATAAGAATTTCTCCTTGTGACTGGTGGATAAAAGTTAAATAAGAAGATAGTTCATTTGAATGTGAAAGTATTAAAATATTCTTACTCAAAAAATCTATATAGGGAATAGGATAAGATCCATCGTGTATTTGTATGGGACTCTTTAGGTAATTTATCTTGTCACCAACATGTGAAATTTATATAATGGCACATTAAAATGATTTTTAATTTGAAAATAAATTATTTATTGGTATGGGATGCTTTTCTCGATTTTGCATGAATTTAAAATTTGAGAAGAGTTGAGTTTGATAGATTTTTTCAAGATATATGTATATTAATCTGATGATCTAGAGATAGTCTAAATATGATTTTTAATAGGTTAAATATTTACTATAAAATTATTTTATGTGAATGATATGAAATATATAAGTTCAAACCCATGAAAATCATGTGGATGTGACAAAATAGAAAATAAGAGCTATATATGTACACACAAGTCATGTAAAATTAATATAGGTTGAGATAGACATTTCCATATTTCTAATACCATATTACAACATCTACAAATTAAGCTTCCATTTTCATGGAAGTCTAAAATTATGACATATTGTTAATATTTTAAATGCATTAAAACCATTTTATTTATGTAAGTTTAAGATTATCTTTGCATTTTATTATAATTTAATGTTTTATACATTTACTTTCCCCAAATGATAGGATATTTATTATTAATTTCAAACACATTTATTATATTTTAGTATTGTAATGGAATTTTATCCTTTTTAAATTCACACATTATTTTTTATAAATATATCATTGATTTTTGAATAATTGTATTTTAGATTTGATTTTTGGATCATTATATATTACACTTAAACTAATAATATTTTTAATTTTTAATTTTTTTGGTTGAATGAGTTGTTGAAAATGTGTATTATATATTTACACAAAATATCCCCCTCATAGTAGTTTAATAATAAATACATGACCATGATTCAATAAAGTTGGTATGTACATAAACCATATAAGTGGGCATGAGCTAGTAGATATGATTAAAAATAAAGTATGATATGAAAAAAAAAGAATTAAAATGATTTTTTTTAAACTAGAAGTAAAGTCTTCACTTTCATATTAATGGAGGGAACTTTATGAGTAGGTATGTTATTTGATTAGGTATTTTTTATATGACTATGAACTAGTACATTCCATATATATAATATATATCTTCATCATAGTACATCATGAGAAATAAATACCCCAATTCAATAATGATAATATGTAGATAACCCATGTTAATGGCCTTCTGCCACCATATATTATTAAAAATAATAGTATGCTATGAAAAAAAAATTCAAAAGATTTTAAAAAAATCATAAATTTCTTCTTTAGCTTCATGTAAATGGAGGGACGTTTCTGAAAATAAACTTAATTAAATTATATTATATGAAAAAAAAATTATAGTAAAACCCCTAATATTGCTACTATATTTGTTAATTTATACACCTTTCATTGCATTATGTTTAATATTTGTTACACTTACCATGGAACTATAAGGTATTGCTTCCACTAAATCCAAGATGTTTCCATACCATACATTTATATCATGACCATCATTATAAATATCTTATTTTGCCATTCTACCACCATTCTTTTGGATAACGTATGTGGCTTTTCATTGTCATCATTGTGATTGTACTTTATTATTTTATTAATTTTTTTAATGTATGAAACTATGATAAATTAATTTATAATGATATGAAATGATAATAAATAATTTTTTGATTCTATGAAATTATTTTAAATACATTTATGAATGTATTAAACTACAAGATAAATTCTATAATAACCAACATAGAGATTTTATTATTTATTCAATATAATTGGTAAGTAAATAAATAAACTAATTAATGACATAGCTTGTAATAATAATGAAACAATGTAGGAAACAAAGGAGAAGGAACAATACATATTTTTAATGTGGAAAAACCTCAACAAGGTAGAAAAAAAACCACAAAGATTATTTCATTATTTGAGATATATTTATAGATCCATTAATTCATTCTTTACTTCAATTCTTTAGAATTCTCCACATAAAATTCAAAGACCTTCATTCTTATAAATCATGATGTTTTAATAATCAAAATTTATATTTCACCAAAAGTTAAAACAACTTTATAAGGGTTGTGTATAGTTTCAACCAACTGGTCCACCCTTTTATGTTAACCATAATAATTTATTACTCATACAACCAATTATTAAATATTTCATTTTTTGTGTGTCCATTGTGTATATATATATATATATATATATATATATATATATATATATATATATAATCGAACAATATGGGCTACAATATAACCCCAAAAATATTAATGATTCAACACTTCCCATTAATGTTTAATGGGGATACATTCCATAATCACCTAATTATACGAGAGGAATTACCATCCCTAAATCATCTATGATGAGTTTACTCTAGCATGTGACACTCAAAAGATTTAAAAAAATTCATCATTCCAATATTACTTTTATATAAAAAATGAATTATAATCCAAAAACCACATAAGGTGGTTTATGTTAGCATTATAGAGGGACTACATCACATAATTACTCATGGATAATATTACAAGCATTTGAAAGCTTTAATAACATAAAGACCTCCTTTACAAAACATGCTTGATTATTAGGTATATTTTAAACTCATATAGAGTGAATTTTATATAAAAATAACATAGGATGACTTTTTACAATGATTTTACATTATAGATTAAGTATAGAGATTAAAAGAAACACACAATCATTAGGATATGACATTGTCATACACACTCCACCTTAATAGAATTTTTGAGAGGCCCAACATTGTTCTGAATTTGTAAAATTTTATAGCACAAGGTGGTTTTGTGAATATATTTTTACCTTGGTCATATGTAGGAAAATAATACAAATAAATATCACCATTGATAACTTTTCCTTGGATGAAGTGCCCCTGAAATTTAATATGATTCATTATTTGGTGTTGAACTAGATTTTTTTACCTGTGTTATAAGCCTTTGATTGTAAAAAAAAATTGCACTATGATAAAAAATCATATAAAGTTTTTTTAACAACCTTCAAAGACACATTTATTTTTTAACAAATTACATAACAACTTTGTACTATATTTTTTGTAGAAGAGATAGAAACAATCGATTGATTTTTTTGCCCCAAGTAATAACACTTACACCGAACTTAAACACATATCTATAAGTATATTCATGATCTATAACATCAACAACATTGTCCCAATCATAATAAACATATAAATTAGAAGTATCAATAGAAGAATAATATAAATAAAAATTAATAGTTCCTTTGATAAAGCTAAGTATTATTCTTATTAATTTCTAATGTTACAGATATGGATCTATCATGAATCTTCAAGCAACACATAGATAATTTTAAATATATTGTCTCATAATAGTTATATAAATCAAACTACCAACTAATTATTTGTATAATTTAGAATTAAATTTGTCACATGTAGTTTATGTATAAGGATTAACATCAGATTCAATGAATGTTGAAACATGCTTAAAATTAATCATATTAAATTTTACAATAATTTTATGTGCATAATGATATTGAGATACCAAAATGAAAATTTTATCCTAAAATACAGCCATTCATAGAAAATGATGAAGCATGACTAGATCAATCATCATAAAATATTGATTTTGTTTATATTTATATTTAATAATTAAATAATTTTGACTTCCAGTAATGAGAAGATGATTTAAATATAATAAAACTAATATAATCTAAGTATTTTCAAATTTTACAAAGATATCACTATCAAGATAATCATTATAAAAATTAAATTAATTAAAAAAAAAATTATTTTAGAATACCAAGCTTGAGGATATTATTTTAAACCATACAATGGTTATTTTAAATTATATACATAATGTTATTTGCTAGGTTCTTCAAAAACTGGTTGACTAATAAATATTTATTCTTCTAAGTTACCATTCAAGAAAATTAATTTTAACATTCATTTGTTGTATTTACCAACCATTTTCAGCTATTCGAGAAATAAATAAGCTAATAGTACTCATTTTTTCTAAAATAACAAAAGTTTCAATGTAATAAATACCATTTTTAAGGTAAATATTAGAGCACCTAACCTCACCTTAAAGTCGTCAATTTTACCAATTGAGATATATTTAATTTTATAAAGCCATATTACACTAAAAATATTTATTTTAGGAGAGATAAGATCCCAAGTTTGATTTTTAATGAAGGCTCTATATTCATATTACATAACATATTTCTATCTATCATCTTGAATGAATTCATTGAAATATTAGGGTTCACATTAATAAAGAGTCATTAAAACATGATAATTATTTTTACGTCTATTCATTTTATTAATATTTTCAATATTAGAAGATTGAATTAAAGATTCAAACTATTTATGTCTTTTAGTTAATAAACCATTTATATCTTTTAGTTGAATAAAAATAAGAAAGTATCCCCATCAAAATCAAAATTATCCAAATTGTAGTCATATTCATCTAAGGCATCTATTTATTCATATGGAAGAACATAAGTGTTTGGGTATTCATAGAGGAAACTTGAGTGCATGTTATAGAAGGTTCATCGAAAGATTTTTCCAGAATTTTAACATTAATTTTTCAATGATTTTTCATTTACATGGATCATAGACCATTAATCCTTTAGGTATTGCCCCATAACCTATGAAAATACGTAAGAGGTAAAATCAAGTTTGTTTCTTTTGAATTTAGGAACAAAACTAGAAGCAAGAGTTCTAAATATCCTAAGGTGAGAAACACTTATTTTTTAATTAGACTGTTCTTATTTATTATTAGAAAGATGTAAATATTTATTAGTAATTATATTAATAATATTTAAAATATTTTTCATGGCTTCACCCAAAATAAACTTAGGAACACTTGTTGAATGCAACATAATTATAACCATTTCTAAGGTAGTCATCTTGTTTCTCAATAATTCTATTTTAATGTGTAGAATAGGGAGTTGTTAAATGTATTTGAATAACATATGAAATGAAAAATTAACCAAATCATTTGATAATGTATTCACCATCATTAGTATTTCTTAATCACTTAATTTTTAGATTAGAATATTTTTCAATAAAATCTTTAAATTCTTTAAATTTAGACAACACTTCATATTTTTTATTTTTAAAATAAATCCAAAAAATTATAGTATGATCATCAATAAAATTTAAATCATATAAGTTAAGAGATGAAACTTCAAGTGGTCCTATAACATCATTATGAATAAGTTTTAAAAAATGATATAAGTTTGCATCATGTTGTTTGTGAAAAGGTTGAGTGTCTTTCTTACCATGTAACCAACCTACACACATTTCATGGTACATTTTAGTTTTAGGTAATAAAATTTAATTATCATGTATTGAAATATCACAAATATTCCTAAAATTAATCTTTCCAATACTTTCATACCATAATTGACATTCATTTCTAATATGAGAGGAAAGACATGATGTAGAAGAAAAATCAATACAAATATAAAGACCATTATTTTGAATAACTTAAGCAATTACAGAACCAAATTAATCTTTAGTGCACCATTTATCATTATTAAGTGTTATAATAAAATTATCATGTGTAAGCTTAGAATAGGATAAAATATTTGTTCTAAGTTTAAGAACATAAAAAGCATCATTTAATAATCCATTTAAAAAAATTATTTCCTTCGTTTAGTTGCTTCTAGATATGAATTATCACTTAAATATATTATTTCATATATATTTATAGTATCAGATAAAATATTAGACAATAATGACATTTGATGAAAAGCTTCACTATCTAAAATCCATTTGTTATCATTAGAAGTAAACAAAGCAACATAAAAATCAAAATTATTATAATTTTTATCTTGATTATTATTTTGATTCTGGGTTTGATTTTTATGTTTATTTTGATTATAAAATTTATTTTATTTTTTATTTTTATGGTTTTTATACTTTTTTCCCTTATTATTTTATATATATATATATATATATATACCACAAAGTTTACAATTTTAGTTAAATTTTACTTTATAGTTATTGTTTATATTTTTCTTGTTACCATCCTTATTTTTTATTCTATAAATTAAAATGAGTGGGTTTTAAAAGGACCTAAAACTTGAGATTAAACATAATTAAATTAAAATTAAATAATCCCAAAGATCTAAGAAACATAGTATGATAATGTAAAAATAGCTAGCTAAAAACTAGTGTAGAAGACAAAATAGATAAAACAAAAGAAAGAAAATATTCAAGGAAGGTATTTTACTCTGTGAGTGCCTTACTAGTAAACTTTCCCTCTAAATTCTCCATCAACCTATTAATAAATATGTTTGCTTGATTCTTATTACTCATTCCATCTATAACATCCTTTATCATAATGATTCTAGGCTTCCTCTGAGGTTGATCCTCTAATGACTTCTTGACAGGGTTCACATTGAGGGGTTTAGAGGGTTTTGGAGTGTAGACCTCTACCAACCTAGCATCCTAGTCTTGGGTAGGAACCTTAGCCTCTTTGTGATATGAAAATGTCTATAAAATTTTGGCGGATTCCTTATTTATGGAGTTCCACTCCTTTATTAGATTGGCCAGACCAAGTTCATCTTTATGAAATTTATTGTTCAAACCCTCCAACTATAAGAGTAAATTTACCTTACAAAGTAAGGTATTTCATGATTTGTAGGCATACCTCTGGATATTACTTCATTAGGTCCATTCATGATAATCCCTTCTTTTCATTTCATAAAGTTTTATTTGTCCTAAAAATCCTATGCTTCAGCTCCATTTTCTTTGATAGGTCTTTCAAAGCTTTAAACCCATCAAAAAACATTATAGTTACATCAATGATCAATTCTTTTGTAATAGTTATTTTAATACCTCTTATCTCAACATTTATTTTATTCCATTCTACCATGAAATCCTTTGTGAGGTATGCATCATGTCTTATGATTTTATACATGTATTCAATCAAGCTACCCTTACATAACTTCAGCCAAACCTTATTACTAAATCAAACATCTAAGCATGAAGTTAAGTCAAGCCTATCTCTATATCTCCCCATTATTTGCTTGCCTATGAGAAGAGTGTTTGAATGGTGCTCAAGGTCCAAATTTTCATGTTTAATATTGTGTTTTATGACATAAAATAACATTGATGAAAAGACTTTTACCAAACTTGAAGCAATAGACACCTATATAGGACTATGATGTATTGACAATATGTTTAAAATGCGATGAGTTGGATGTGATTTTTGCTCGTGTGATCACCACTATCACACCCTATGATATAATAGATTCATTTTGAATTTCCTTGATGACATGTGCTAGGATGTGGCTGATATGCCATCATCCTTATTATTTTTAGTACATTTTTTGAGTGAGAAGTACTTGAGTGGAATTATATATAGAATTGAAACTCATCATTACTTGTTCTTATTTAATTAAAAGAGCCAAAATTTGATATTTAGGGTTGATAATGGAAGTATAATTTCAAATTTTGTCATTTATTTTGAATGTCTTAGTTGAAGGTTATGGATGTTTTACTCTATTTGATATTTACGGTTGATAATGGAAATATAATTTCAAAATTTGTCATGGATTTTGGAATGGACAATAAAATAGATAAGTTGATATTGAATTAAAATTAAAATTACATCCATCTAACTATGATTTGATGTTTTTTAATTTTAGTAATAAAATTAATAAAAATTTCAACACCATTCATGGGGGTTATCATGAGTTCAAGAGTAAGTTTAATAATTTTTATAACTTCATGTAACATCATGCATTATTTCAATAAGTATAAAAGATTTGCTAGGATATTATTGATTACCAACATAGAATATGAATTCATCCTTAACACTCCTTAGGATGATCAACATAACTTTTTGATATTTTTATTGATAAGCATTTTTATTTTATATTATCTCATGTCTGACATATGGATGTTTATTAGTCCCATTAACAACACTCCATAGATTCAAATTTAATATGGATATTCCAAATGTTATAGTTAATTGGGATTAAAGTTTATGATTTATTCATATTGAATCTTTGGGAGGCCATTTTGATAAGAATATAACACTTTACAAAAAAAATCAAAATAAAATATGTACATAAACATTTACACACCTTTTTTATCAAATAAATAGTTATAAAATGGCCAATACAAATGTTTATTTTTTTACAATAGATTTTTTTATTAAATCAAGTAAACAAATGGGTTAAGGGTCTCGTACCCATTATAGAAAATAATTGAAAGATAGGAAAGCATAGAAAATAGAACAAAGAACCTAACATAGCCACAAGGCTCGACCAACCAATAACTACCAGCCAATAGACAAGTTTCTGCCAAAATCCTACAAAAAAGACAACAAAAACTAGACCTAGAGAGATTAACAACCTGAGTCCTTTGACTCTGAATAAAGAACTAGCTTATTAGTACCAAAATTTTCTTTGTTTTTTTCTTGCTCCTAATCTATTACAAGAGCCTTGTAGAGAATCTATTATATCCTTATTTATTTTAGTTCCCCTAGATCTTGCTTCCTCCTTTACCTATCTAGTCTTCTACCTTTCTACCTCTCCCTCCCCTATTTGAACATTATTGCTCTTTTTAAAAGGTGGGGTTGAGACAAACTCCACCAGATTTTCATTTTCATGTCTCTAATTACCACTTTTCCCCTAAAAGATTCCTCTAGATACAACAACAATTTTATATTTTCCTCTTCTTCCCAAATCTTATAACTCAAAAGTCTCTGGACTACAAATTTTGTCTAAATATTTTGAAAATATAGTTTAACTTTAATATTCAAATTATAAGGGCCCATACTAGTAATGGGGTCAACATGAATTGGTTTTCTTTTTTATCTATCCCCTACGGATAAATCACTAGAGACATTATCTCCCCTTAACCCCATAAGATTCTTCCCCTCACCATTCCCCAAAAAATCCTCACTATTCATTATAGAATCTTCTTGGTCACTTTGAATATGAATTGACTCTAAAATATATTTACTCCAAAGAGGATCCCCCTTTTAACAATCAAAAGGATAAGACCCTGGTGAATAAGGCCAGCAAAATAATTGGTCTTAAATTTTTTTATAGAAACCTCTAGAGACTTCAATAAAAAAAGAATGCTTATAGGGTTCCCTATGAAATGGTTGACCAAAATAAAATAGTGGGAGAAAATAACTATGTGTACCCTCTAGGGTTATGTAAATCATGACCTGTAAACACACTTAAATCCATTTTCTATGCAAATAAACATGAAGGAAACCCTTATTAATAGATATCTTCAGTTTTTTCTTCTTGATACTATAAAAAACGTTAAAAAGCTCTTATTTCCTTTTTATCCTTGAATGACTTAACCCCATCACAATCCATACCTATAACCTCACTAATATTTTTTATGAATATGGTGATCTTGAGGCCACACATTCTAACTTCTCTCTCAGAACCTCCTTTTGTGAAATCATGAGAAATAGCCACATCATGCCCTACAATCCTCTCCATTAAATTTGAAAAACCGCCCTTCACCATCTTCTTCGAGATATAAGAGTCCCCCTTAGCCTCCACACAATAAGTCGGCTCCACCCTATCTTTGTCAATGTCCATAACTAGCTTATCAACTTTACTTCAAATTCTGCAATAGTTACAAGTTATTGTTGAAGTGATAAAGCCCTTATTTGGTTTTTTCCATTTAATGATAAGAAGAAAATCCAAACTTTTATACTTGTGTGTTCCCTTTAGGTGTGTATAAATCATGATTTTTATATAATAGAATAAATATAGGTTTAATTCCATGATAAATAAATATTGACCAAAAAATAAAAAAAGTTTACTCTTATTTATTATTATACCTCTTGATGAAACATGATAGCATGTATACTTCATCTTTAATCAAAGATTTGATATCACTTGTAAATGACAAATTGACTTGAATTACACATGTTGTGATCTTTATGAAGGAATAACATTAGCAAAAAATATCAGTCCACTTTCCTTTATTAAGGACTGAAAATGAAAAAAATAAATTTCCTCCATGGTCATAACTAAAATTAAAATTTAACTAGACCTATCAATAAAAAATGTATTAAAGGATAGCTATTGGAAAATAAAATTATAAATTCCACTTAATACAAAACCTTAACATTTGAGGCTAGTAACTCTCATTAATACTTAAATTCATTAAATTTTCACTTAAATAAACACATATGTTTTGAAAAATAAAACTCATTAAATATTTTCCATAAAAATAATTAATTATTTGAATATTTTATCAAATTATTCCACTATTAGAATATTATGGTGTGTGTGTGTGTGTGTGTGTGTGTGTGTGTGTGTGTGTGTGTGTGTGTGTGTGTGTGTGTGTGTGTGTGTGTGTGTGTGTGTGTGTGTGTGTGTGTGTGTGTGTGTGTGCATGCATGAGCGCGTGCGTGTGCATGCATGAGCTTGTGCGTGTGCGTGCATGTGTACACACATACACACAAAGAATCTATATATATCAAAAACCTTCCACTTTTTTTAAGGTAAAAGTGGGTTTTATAGGGGACCCTACCCATATAATAGATCATCATGCTTGGTCAAAGACTAGATAAAGAAATAAATTTTGAGAAAAGAGAGACAAAAGATCAAACAAAAATAGAAACAACCAATACACAACAAAAAGGGAGCATAAAAATAACAAATAAAAACTAGTAATTGGTTCTCTTACAGTCCTTACAGGCCTTGGTCTATCCATTAGTCATGCTCTTGATCTTGATTCCAAAAATGTTGGCATTTTTGTCATCATATTCATTCATAGAAATGCCTTTATGATTCTTATTAGGTCTTTTCTCTTCAATATCATAATGCCTTGTTTTGAATAGAAAAGACATCCCTTCCATACTTTGCATAGAATTGGTAATGATAACCCTATTGTAACTCACAATAATATCATTATTATCCCTAAAATTATTTTTTTCCTTCTCTAACCTATTCATTATGTCAATAAGAAAATCAATATGGGTAGTTAATTCCCCCTGATTTTCCTTGGTGTTATATAAACCATCATTAAAATTAATTTTATTGATTTATTTCATTATGAAAGAGTGATCCTTCATGAACCATCAAAGGAAGGTTTTTTTTAGATTAACCTCATCACTAATATGTTCTAGTTTATCTTGATTTTTGATGGAATTAGTTAAAGGCTCCAAATATGACTAGGAACAATTTTTATGGGAGGTTTCACTAGTTATTTTAGCATCTACATTGAGCTTATCTACACCTTATCTAAGATTCTACATAACTTCATCCACCTGGTGAATCAGGTCTTAATTAAAATGATAATCGATTGCCACTATAAAATCATTATAATTATTTTGAAATCAATGATTGGCTAAATTATAAACATTATCCTTATCCATGAGAATAGGGTCATTAGTTTGAAGCTCAACCCCATTCCTAACCAAGTTGATAGTTTGAGGGGACTTCTTAACACCAACACCCTTTCTAGGCTTTGACTTGGAACTACTTCTCAAAACCCTTTTAGATTTATAATTAGAGATAAAATTATTCGAAACCATCTTAGAAATCAAACAAAGAGGAGTAGGATTAAGGCTATCAAATAACTCTTAAATGAGTAAAGTCATAGCTTTGTGTAGCGTTACTCTTTTCTTACCCTTTTTAACATCCATCACTAATATTTATAATAAATGGAGGATGTAGAATGGAAGACTAACATGCATATTGTGACAAAAATAGTTCAAAATAATAAAATGGTAGAAATTAAAAATGTTGAACTAGTTATTAAGGGTAACATTCCTCATCTCTAACTCAACCACATAATCATAATAAATTGAATGGGCTCTCTTTTGAAACCCATTTGATAATTAGTTAAGTGTTCATCACCAACTAGAAATTTTGTCATGTTATCCACAAAATCCTTAATTAATTTAATGTATTTGGTGTCTTGAATCTTAAGACTAGTCATCTTAGAGATAATAACCTCTATAATTTAAACATAAATATTATTTATATTAACCACTCTATCAACCAATTTAATGTAAATTACCTAGAGAGATGCTTATCATACCAACTAATGAATGTAGTGAGGCCTCTAGTGTGAAGAAAATTCCATATCTTTGAAATCTTTCTAATCTTTTACAAAAACATAGGTTTAAACCTATTCAACCCACCTCACATATTGTAATGAATACTAAATTGCATTTCAAAATTTTGATTGCAACATTGAGGATCACTAATTTTATAACATGTGTTATAAATGCTATACTTAATGAATTTATTGTGATCCCTTATCTAACTAATAAATTAATGATGGTTAACATCATATAATCACTAAAACCCATTATTTTTTTCATAACTAATAATAAAATAGTGCTTAAATAGTAACCCATTTAACAAGGCCATCCAAACCTAAGGGATTAATATTAGGTTTTTATTCTTTTATGGTACCACTAATATGGTCTAGTGTTTTATTATTTTTGGGAAACTAGGGTCTAGTTCATAAATAATAAAGGGTCTAAAGTAAGGAAAAAATCCAATAAAATATAGTAAAAATATAGGTTTTTATCAATTTAATCAAATTAATTGCATATGGAAAGAAATAAACCTATCTAGAAAAATAGGTTGAAACAAATGATTCAGGGGTTAAAAACTATTGCATATGATTAGGAAGATGTCAAGAACCTAGATATGGATTTATTTTGGTGAAAGGATAAGAGAAAAAAATAAGACACACTAGGGTATGGTGTTATAGTTATTATTTGCCACTGTTGTCCCAGAGACCTAACTTTTTTGGGTTTTATTTTTTGTCCCTATATAAACCTATATATGAAAAACTAGATAATTAATGTCAATATATCTAAACATAGATCCATTTAAATATTCAAACCCTATTTTTATCTACACATGAAACAAAAAATACATCGAAAGCATAAGGGGAAAAACTAGGGTAGGGGATGTATGATCACTCAATCTAGAACCCCTGTTGTCTTGATCACTGCCTATATTAACCCTCAAGATAGGATCTCATATCAAATGTAGTTCTCCCTTAGGGAATGTGCATAATCAATGTGCATGGTAGATGTAAGAATGACATTTAGCCTAGGCCTTTCCTTGATCAAACATTCAAATCTATGTGTCATGCAGAATGCTAAGCTATACTATTAACTTATTTCTAATTTTGTACTATGCCAAAGTAGTAAGTGTTAGATATAAAATGCCTTATGAAGTATTCTATATATGATACTCTTTATTTTGAATTTGGGAACTTTATTCACATTTAGGCAACCTTATAAATACAAATAAAAATTAAGGACAAAGCTGAGAAGGACTTGGGAATAATTAAGTGAGGTAAACTAATAATTGGGACTTAAAATGCCATTAGATAATAGTAATAGAAATGGACACCCTAGGGTCCAACACTATATTCCAATCTCAACACTCCTATCCTACAATCTCAAGATCTAGGGGAATAGAAATGGCCTAAGAAATTTGACCTAGCTGAGGTAGAATGACCATTTGAGTTTGAAAAGCTTGAGATGATTGGGAATAAGCAAAAAGGTGTTTAGAGCATGAAACAAGACAAGGATTAGTAAAAAAAATACATGGCTAATGTGAACAAGGATCATATTCTATAGTTGGAGTCTCCTATGAAAGGAATATGAAAATACATGATATATATGGTTTCTTAACCAATTTAGGGTGTATGTATTTACCCCAATTTTATTTTAGTGATGTAATGAAATGAAGTACTAGAGTAAAAGAAAGAAGAAAGGAATGCATACTTTAACCTACCTTCATGGAGATAAATGTACTACAAAGGGTCTAACTCACTTCCTAGCTATGGAAGTGTATGGAGATTCGAGTAGTGCTTGGAGAAAGAAATAACCCTTAAAACGGATGCCCCCTATGTTGAATTTAGAAGTGGAATCCATATAACATGGAGGAGGGAAATGTTTACCCCTTGTGTTGAATCTAACTAAAATGAGAAATGCTCAGAGGCCCAAAACCAATGTCTACCCTCTATCCCACATAAACTCATGTAATTTGGAATGAGTGTATAGAATCTATATGCTATGAATAGAAGAATATATCATGCCCTCACTTTGAATATCTGAATTAGAACTAAGAAATTCTCAGAGGCCCAAAACCAATGTTTGTCCTTTGTCTTATACAAACTCATGTAGTCTAGGTCTAGGTAATATAATAGACCAACCACTATAGATGACCATGCATTTCAAATTGGTGACAAACTACATATAAATAGGTATAATCTAAAACTCTTGTCAATGTGTGAGAAGATAATGGCATGTCTTACCATTCCATATGTATAATACTAGATGATAAAGAACATGAACATTTATCCTATACCCCCAAATTTGGTATGTAAGTGATGCATATGTATAATATAGTAATCTATATAACCACATGTGATATGACCGATCATGTCATGCCCAACATGCAAAATTGGAGATCAAAACACTGTGCTCTACACTATGCCTATAATCTACTATCTAGTCTTGTATCTATGTCATGTTGTATGAAGTTGTATGTGTGATATGTCTAGTAATGTAC